>PVHX01004594.1:0-123409 GCA_004024805.1 Geosciurus inauris | reverse complement strand
GTGGGCGGTTCCCCATGCGGTGGGCTGTTCCCCATGGGGTGGGCTGTTCCCCATGGAGTGGGCTGGGCACCATGGAGTGGGCTCCTCATAAGAGAATATCCCCCTGTTGTCTCTTCCTCCCCTTTGGTGCTTCCTGCCCTCTTCCTGCGCATGGGATGGCCCAGCACTGTGCCCTCACCTGATGCGTCCCCCAGTGGGACTTCCCTACTCCGGCACCGCAAATCGAACAAGCTCCTCTGGTGGATGCCTGAGCCCGCCTGGTGCTCTGTTAAGTGGACACAGTGTCTTCATCATGAGAGATAAGTGTTGGTGACGTCAACACACTAAATAAGGTGTTCTTTATGGTCAGAACGGGCCGAGGAGCTGAGGTGTGGGCGGGGGGAAGGATGAGAGCCTGCCTGTCACCCCTCTTCGGCTGAGCAGCTGTGGTGGGACCGTCCTGCCCTCCTGTGTGACAGTGGCATCCTGATGGTGGCACCTGCGTCCCTGCCTGGAGATGTTTTCAGAGCCATGGTGGTACATGTCCTCTGCATCATTTTCTCTCTCTCCTGCTACTAAAGGTCCTGGATGTGTCACCTTGAGAGGAAGCCACTAGGCTGGGCAGGTCAGCCACTTGCACCTTTGTGCTAATTATAAAAATGTCCCCTCTGGGGCAGGTGCATCCAGATCCAGGAGGTGGGTGTGGGGAGCAGGAGGCTGGGTTCAGCACCTTCTCCATGCAGGCTCTTGCCCTCCTCCCTTCTTCCACCTCTCTGTAGCACCCTTTGGGTAAAACCCAAGTATGCTTGAGACCAATGAGCTCAGCAGGAACATAACAAGTCACCATGAGATGCTTGTACCAGGCAGCTCTTTGCCTGATTCTGAGTGTGTGCATACAGTCCTTTACTGCACTTAGATTTAAAGATTCTAGAAGTAGAGCAGGCTTTACCAGAAGCATAGCTCCTGTAAGCTCAGATGCAGATGCTACATAAACATTCCTTGTTGGCCAGCAAAATGCTCTGTAATTACCAGTTATACAAATAGCAAGAGAGACACAATTCATAGCATATAAAGGCTGGAAGGGAATTTATTGTTTTTAAATCTAGTTTAGTTGATAATAAAGAAGAGTAAGGATTTCCTCTATTGGATTGCAATGTCCAGGACACAGGAATAATGATTTCCTCCATCCTCAGAGGGGCTGTGGAGAGGGAGTCACCACCAGGACACTACACAGCCTCACTGAGAGGTCCGCAGAACATCTGGGGGGGCTTTGGAGCTGGAGGTTCCCTCAAGGACTGTGTTCCCTACTAGAGTGGAATTCAGGTCACTGTTCCTCGTGGTCGTCGCCCTCTACCAAGAAAGGGATGCGCACACAGAATAGAGCGAAGGAAGGTTCCCGAGTGGCTGTCACCCTCTTTCTGACCCAGGAATGAGCTGAGGCTCCACAGAGGACAGAGGCCTCACTCACCCTCACTGCCAGCTTTCCCTGGTACCCAAGGCTGCAGAGGTCCTGGTGGCATCTTTGGGCTCAGACAATGTGCCAAAGGGAGAGGATGCATGCACGGATACTTTCCCTCCTCCATCCGTGAGGGCCAAGATGAGACCTGCTTTCAAGTTGGTTTGCTTCTTGGTGCCTGCTCACCTTGGCTAGGTAACTGTTCCTACCCTCGACTGCCATCAAGATTGTTCTGGAGCTCCATGATTCTCCCTGCCTGGCCTGCACTGCCCAATCATCTGCATTGGATGTGTGTTTGGACACGTTTCCTGCTCTGGCTCCACTACCAGCACTTAGAGCCCAGCTCCCCCTCATTCCATCCGCCATCTTGCCTCACAGACCTCCCTCTTCAAACATGGCTTCTCTTGGCATTTAGCATTTCCTTTCCTCCTTTAGTTATCCCTGTGGGTTTATAAACTTAAATTTTTCTTTATGGACATTTTTTAGTTGGGTTTTAGAAAATTTGGAGACAAATGTGTGGTTTCAGTCCATCTGGCTTGGCTCTGAATACAAATACAGAATTTTCTATCTCGAGTCTGTTTCCTGCCCACGGAGGCAAGGCCTGGCCCCTGTGTGTAGCTGTGGGGGTTCGGGTCTGAGGTGTCCCCAAGAAGATTCATGTTAGGTAACATGGGAAAGCTCAGAGACTAAAAGGTTAGGATATGAAAGCCGTACCCTGATCAACATGTTAAGCCATATACTGTGTTAATAACTCTAAAGGATTACTGGGTAGTAGCTATAGGCAGGTAGGGCATGTCTGGGGGAAGTATCCTGGGGTAGCATTTTGTCCCTGGCTCCATTCTCTCTGTCCCCACCTCCAGGTTGTCATGAGCTGAGCAGCCTTCCTCTGTCACTCCCTTCCACCATGATGTTCTGCCTGACCTCAGGCCCAGAGCAATGGAGTTGGCTGACCATGGACTGAAGCTCTAAAACTATGAGCCCCAAATAATCTTTTTCTCTTTTAAGCTGTTCTTGTCAGGCATGTTTGGTCACAGTAACAAAAGCTGACTGATGCAATGGTTGTATAGTCTGTTGACTACAAATCCAAAGGTACCATGCATACACATTCTATATTACGTAATTGAGAGCCATGGAGGAGGGGAAGTCAGATCTCCATGCCTCGGCTCAGGAAGCCAGAGTGCCCTCAATAGGGCTTTTCAACCATCCGAGAGTCCCACAAACAGGAGACCAGGTACGGAGGGACATGCCAGCAATGGTGGTCATTTCCTGCAACCTTCTCCGGCCCGTGTGCAGGGTGTGGGCGTAGGGAACAGCCATCTGCTCATCTGGGTTGCTTTTGCTCTGGTGTCTGGTTTGCATGGGAGATCATCATGGGATGGAGAAGAACCTCATCTAGCCTGTGTGTGAGAGCTCAGGGTTAACCAAGATGGCGACCCCGGCAGGTGCAGGGGCCTGAAGGCCCGTGAAGCTCAGTCTCCCTCACTGCCTCACGGTTCTGTCAGCAGTGCAGAGCAAGCCGTGGACCCTTTGAGCCATCCCGTGTCCACAGTGGATTCTTCTGACGGCCAAGATGAGGCAAAAGTGGAGATGGGCCAGAACCACCCCAAGTGACCCACTGGTGGCCCAGGAGGGTGTTGATGGTGGACAGTGCCTGAGGGAAGGTGGCCAGGGGAATGATCAGGATCCATCACCTTATCCTGTAAATGCTCAAGCTGCTGCTGGCCACCAGTGGGGCCTGGAGAATCGTGTGCAAAGAACAGGAGTGAATACAGCCCACAGGGCACCTGTGGGCCACGGCGCTGACCCTCCCCTGCAGACGGCGGCAGTGCCCAGATCCTAGTCCCAGTGCCTGCCCCTCATCCCTCTTCCAAGCTCCTCAGCCTGCCTCGTCCCCTGAGCTCCTGGCCTCCTGGAGGGGATATCTCTACCCATCTGTGCCTCTCCACCTGGTAATAATTATGGCTGTAACAGGCTTTAATTGAGTGTTTGTTTTGCATCTGACCTCTGACTCTCACACTATCATCTAATCGATGTCATTTTAAAAATTATTGAGTGTTTGCTCAATAAAAGTCAAGTCCTGACAATTTTTTTCCTCTAAAATGTGTTTTAAACCTGGAGCCTGCTTCTCTCTCTCTGTGTTGCTGTGGGCAAGCCCTCTCTGCCTGGCTACAGCCTGGACGGTGGTCGGGGCCTCCTAATGCACAGGGTCACTCCACCTCTCTCCTGTCTTCTTCAAACACCCTCCAGGTGAAGGTAGTCCTTGGCAAGGTGCCCATGGTCCAGCGGGCCACTCCCCATCCCCAGCAGGGATGTCTACACTAGGCCTCACGGTTGCCCCACGTGTGAGCCCTGCCCAGGTGGCCAGCCTCTTGAAGTCCGTCCCAGCTATAGTTTGAACGTACAGTGCTGCATACCCCACAGGTGTCTTAGAAGAGGAACTGACATTCTCCCTTTCCTTCAGCAAGCACTTCCTCATCTTGCTCCAATGTACAGCTCTCAAGTCACCAATGTCACCCTGTGTCACACTCATTCTGGCGCTTAGCTCTGTGTATTATCCTCATCTGTGAGGTGTGTCCCTTCTAGGCTCTGCGCAGCTACAGCCAGGCCTCTGTCCTAACCACCTTGGAGTGCCGTCTTTAGAGAGTGGCTAAACACGCATTGCATGCGTTATCAAAAAAGCACCTCTTGTAACACTTGCTCTGGGTCCAACACTGCTGAACATGCCTTGCAAATCTTCCCATCATCTCCACAAAACTGTGTGCCTAATAAATGCACGGCACGAGCTGTCTTATATGCCGAACCCTACCATCTAGACCGACCTTTGAAAAATGTGAACCAGATCGTCCCTTGTCTCCTCCTGGGTTCCCCAGGGGCTGTTCCCCTCCAGTGCCCTCTCCTGCTCCCTGGCCGAGGGGCCCACACAGGCCTCTCTGTGGCTGAGCTCACACTCAGCTCTTCTCTCTCCCAGTCCCTGTGCCTGAACTCCACCCTCATATCTTCCCCTGGCGGACTCCTCTTCATCAGGATGGTGCCCACATCTGCCATGTCCCCACTCCATCAGCCTCTGAGTCAGGAATGGCTGCACAGCACGCTGCCTTCATGTCTTCCCCACCACCTGCATCCCGCCTGGAGACACCTGGTGCCTTTATGTGCTGCCTCTCACTGGGATACAAGCTCCACAAGAGCAGGGACTTGTCTGGCTTGTTCTAAATACCCTGGGCTCAGAAGACCTCCTGGCCTGTACTATCAGTGAAATGTCTAAGGATCTAATTTATTCCTTTCCGTAATCTCAGGATCCAAGTATTAGTATTATCCCCATTTTATGGGAGAGGCAAGAAAGGGTCAAAGAGGTTCGTTGAACAGATTGTATGGCTGAGAGACCAGATCATTTGATTCTATAGCTCACACCCTTTGTGTGAATACTGCACTGGTCCATGCATCTCCCCTACATGATAGGAAGCTGGCGCAAAGTTGTACAATGTTGGTCCCTGTCCCTACCTGTTACTCAGCAGGAGGAGGCACTGTTGCTTCCCCACCTTGTCCCCCAGGGTGGTACTGTGTCCTCCTCTGCTTGGCTTGGCTGCACACTCAGAGCTGTCCCAGTGTACTCCATGGCTGGGTCGGGCTTCCCATTGGAGGCAGCGGGCCTGGCACAGGGACTCCTGCTAACCACCGGCCTAGACCACTGTGCCTCTTTCCGGCTCTTGCAGTTCATGCTGGAGTTTCTGAACCTGTTCTCCTTAGAACAGGACATGCATTTGGAGGGGCAAGGGGCCTGGAGGGAGGCTAAGCCACAGTGTTTGTTGAGGACAAGCAAGGAGGCATTTCCTGGGCCTTCAACTTCCTTCTTTCATGGATGGCTTAAAGTCACGGTGCTGACCCCAAGTTCAACCTCCTGGCCACTGATTCGATTTTGTCTTCCCCTGCAAACAGATCAGTTCTGATGATGGTCTGTCTCCAGCCTTCTTGTCCTAGGAAAGTAGTTCAAAATTCACTCATGTATTTATTCCAAGCACATTTCCAGCCCCCAACAGTGGACCCAGGGCTACACCGAGTGCCGGGGCATCCCCGACAGGCAGGACGTGGCCAGTCCTCCTCCGTGCTGCGGGCATCAGGTTGGAAAGGGCATGATGGATGTCCCCAGGGAGTAGTCATTTTTATTTTCACCCTTGTTCCAGATCCCTCACTCCACCAGCCTGACCTCTTAAATTTAAGAGCGCTTCTCTCTGACCATGGGAAAGCACCCGGGGTTACTCGAGAAGCAGCAGCTGGTACATAAAGCTGTCAGACTCCTGAGAAGAACGGGCCCAAACCTGGCACTCTGAGAGGCAGAGATGAAGGAGAGCACAGGACATTAAAGGAAGCATTTGTCACCTTCACATGGGGGACAGCATCCAGTAACAGAGCCAGGAAAAGACCAGGGAGGTTGATAGAAAGCCTGTGACACTCACGTCAAGGGGAGCTGGGAGGAGGGGAGGGAGAGAGGAAACAGGGAGAGGTCACATCCCCCTCTGGTACTCAGAAGTGGTCACTGCATTTACTTCAGGGGCCATGGCCTTCCAATGGAAGAGGATGCCCTGGAGGCTCCCCTGAGATGCTCGGGTGCTGGGAGTACCAGGGCATGGGGAGCCGATGTGTGTTGAGCTCACTGGGGCTGCTTTTCCTCCAGGGAACGTGGGCCTGGCCTGCTTAGACCTGTTTTACTCTATGGTTGAGGAGCTGGCTTGCGGTGGAACTGGTGTAAATCATCAACGGCAATTGATTGATTCTGTGCTTCCTCTCTTTCTCTCTCTCTCTGGGTCTCTCAGTACAGGAGATTGAACCCAGGCGTTCTGTACCCCTTAAGCTACACTCTAATTTTTCCTTTTTTTAAATTTTGAGACAGGATCTCATTAAGTTACTCAGGGTGGTCTTGAACTTGAGATCCTCCTGCCTCAGCCTCCCACGTAACTGGGTCTATAGGTGTGCACACCACACCTCACTTAGTTCTGTGCTTTTAAGAGACTTCTGTGCCCAGATTTTGCCACCTTCAATTGATATTGTCAGGAAAGCAAGGACAGGGGTGGGCAGGGGCCCTGGAGGAGCCCCACAGAGCCTCAGCCTCTCCACTGGGGTGGAGCAAGAATCCCAAGGCAAGTCTAAACATTCCCTGGCTCTCTATGGTCGTTTGTCTTAGACTCCATCTAACTAGGGAAGGAGTCCGCTCGCTGCCCCTGGAGAGTAATTACTCTGGGGTCCAGGATCTCTGCACGCTTGTTTGTTACATGAACACAATCTCACAGGGTTAAAAATGGAGCCTATTTTGAAGAAGCTATTTTGACATTTGAAGGGCCCATTTTCACACCATGCTGTTGGTTTTAGGCAGAGAGAGAGAGAGAGAGAGAGAGTCTTCTTCCATCTTCAATCTCCTCCTCTGGCCCCGTCTCTAGAGCAGCCTTGTGAATTAGGAGGGTGAGCACAGGGACAGGGACGCACCTTTCTCCTTAAAGAAAGGAGATAAAGATTGCCGGCTGAGATTGGCCTTCCCCTTCCAGGTGTCCTGCTGGTAATTGTCACTAATGCAACTTCATTAGTATTTCATTAGCTAAGCCAAAAACCTAGATCCTGATCGCTGGTTGAATACATCACTGAATTAGATCAGGAGAATTAGAATAAAACTCATCCACCAGTGGCAATTAATGGGTCGTGACTAAGGAGGGGGCCGCGGGCGAGAGGCTGTCCTGCCAGAGCTGCGGGGGCGCCCGCGGAGCCGTGAAGCTCCCAGGAGCGAGGGCGTTGCTGCTCCCCGCCGCAGGCCTCCTCTCCCAGAGCTGCGGTTTGGCTCTGAAGTGCTCCCGAGGCTGAGGGGCTGCAGGTTCCGGCCCTAGTGCAGCAGTGCCCGAGGTGGGCCTCTGGGACGTGATGGGTCCTGAGGGCCCCAACCTCATCCGTGTGGTCCTCTCTCGGTGGATCTGCAGCTGGGAGGACTACTGGGGAGTGTGGGGATTGTAGGAGGTGGGACTCAGCGGGAAGGAGCTGTCCTTGGGGCATGCCGTGGGGAAATTTATCCTGTCCCCAGCCCCTTGCATGCTCTCGCTTCCCCACCCATGTCCACAGAGCTCCAGGACTGGACTGGACGCAGTGGGGGACGCTTGACTCTGTCCTTCCAAACCCCACGTCTGCCTGGGGCTCACAGCTAGCCTGGCTCCACTTTGACGCCACAGCTGGGAAAGGCTGAGGCCTGGCTACCCGCTCCCCAGCCCGCCCCCAGCCTCAGCTTGGCCACCCACAGCCCCCGCTCAGCCCTGCTGCCTACTGCTCACCATCCTCCCAGCAAGATTTTGGCTTCACTGAAGAGAAAACTTGCTGCCATGGAGACTTCTTCTACTGCTGTTTCTCTTTTCTTGACTTCCACCCTCTTGGGCCTCAGTTAGCCACTCTCCGTAGGGAGATTTCCCAAGTCCCCAGGAATCCTTCCAGACGGCCTCACCTTGGTTTCTTCTCTGTAGACATCCCAAGGGGGGCCATGCCCCGAGGCCGCAGGAAGGGAATGGTCCCCGAGCAGCTTAGACAGGAGCTCAGGAAGGCTGGGATGGTCGAGGAAGGTCATGGAAAGAGCGGAGATGGCCTGAGAATACCTGGAGCCCCTCCAGAGCTGCCGAGACTGAGCAGGCCCACAGGCGCTGTGACACCATCGTCATCCCTCAGCGCCTCCGGCTCCAGTCTCGGCGGTGAGAAACAGCAGGTTGTTTCTTCACCAGAATGTAATTTGCACTGCAGAGACTTGGGGACAGTAAGGCCTCTGACTTTGGGATGTAGGTCAGCTGACATTGGCTAGATGTCAGTGAGTCCCAGGTGACAATCTCAATAGTATATGTCCATGGAATTTCATTTTCCAGAGATGTGTGAAAATAAGATGACCACTTATGTAAAATTGTGTAGAAAGAGTCCCATCTCGAGGCCGAGAAGAGGATGTTGGACACTCCAGAGCTGGAGGTTCTCAAAGTGTGATCCCTGAGCCAACTTGAAAACTGTCAGAAAGGCAAGTTCTCAGGCTCCTCCGAGGAGCCAGCCACATGTCTTAACAAAGCCTCCAGCTGACACCGACGCTTGCTTGTGTTCGAGGACCAGGGCTCTAGAGGTCTCTTTGTTCCTGTGACTTTATGTGACGCGTTTCAGTAGGTGAATCACACTCAGTTCAGTCAGAAAAGAAAGGAGGAAGGGGAGGGGAAAGGGAAAGGGAGACAAAGAGATGGAAACAGGAGGAGCAGTGGTATGAAAAGGAAGAGGAAGAGAGCGAGAAAGAAAAGGAAGAGAGAGGGCAAGTCTCTCTGCAGTGTGACCTGATGGTATGAGGAGGGAGCCCAACAGAGAGACAGGGCACCTGCCCTCCAGCCTGGACTTTCCAGCAATAGGCCTTGTTACCTTGGCCATGTCCCCTGGCCTCCTGAGAGTACCTGTAAGATGCAGATGCATGGCTCTGGTCTCTAGGGACACATGAGGCAGCAACTGCCCAGGGCTCACACAGGGTGTCCTGCTCCTGCCTGACCACACCAACTCACTCCTCTGATCACAGCTGAGTAAGGGCTCCTGTGCTACTACAGAGGCCTGCCAATCAGGTAAAGGAGCACGGCCCAAATGCCACTCTGTTCCTGGTAGAGTGATGGAGTCACACTCTCCTGCCAGCACGCCTGGCACCCTGCGTAAAGAGGTGGCTTCCTTGCTTCCCTTGGCACAGCCCCAGCTTGCTGGCCTTGTGGAGATGGATGGCAAGCTGTTTCAGCTGCTTTTGCTGCGCAGCCCCTGAGCCGGGAGCCTCTGTGGTCTGAGCCGATTGAGCTGGGAGGCCGTGTCCCCTGGCTGTCCCTGGAGACTCCATTCTTCATTTACACTTCCAATTTTCAGATGTGTCAACAGTTTCTGCGTCTTTCCTCCAAGAGGAAATGGAAACTTGAAAACAAAAAGTCAGCTCCCTGGAAAACGGCTCAGGGGAACTGGCAGGCTGGGCTGTGGGAATTCTGTGAGAAGAGCAGCAGCCCTGGTGGGCGCTCAGTCACGAGGGTCTTCCTGGGGACCTGCTTCCCCCATGCTGAAACCACAGGGAGGGGGAGTGGACCCCTATCCAGTGCAGCTACAGCTGGGTCCTGGCTTAACTTCTCCACCCTTCAACTGACCATCCACAGCACCCTGCGTCTGTGCCACTCATTTTTTAAAAAGTACAATATCATGCACATACCATAGAACTCACCCCTTCATAGTGTAAAATTCAGCCCTTAGCGTATGTACAGAGATGCATAGCTATTGCCACTAATTCCAGAACATTTTCACTGCCCTGGATCAGCCACTCACCACGCCCTCCTCCTCCCACCCCTACCCACACATTTTCTGGGAGTTTTACAGTCATAAACATCTGGACCTTTGATCTGTTTTGAGCTGACTGCCGGAGATGGTGTGAGGTAGGGGTCCAGCTTCTTGCTTCAGCTTGCAGATATCCAACTCTCTTGTTACCATTCGTTGGAGAGAAACTTCTTTTTCCCTGGAACCTTCCTCCTGAGAGTCACCCCCCACGTGGGTTTCTCTCTCAGGCTGGTCACCACCTACCGAAAGCAGGGACTGGGTACGAATCCCTGACGTTTCCAAAGAGCCCAGGCACAGGGCTGTTCAAAGGCATGTCAACTGCATCATTCTGGAAGTGGCTGTGGCCACCCCTCGTGAGCATTTGCCTCAGAGGCCCTGCGCTTGCGATGGAGCTCACACCGCTGCTCATTGTGTGCTGTGAAGTCAAGGGAATCACATTCAGGAAGTAGGACTGGTGGCTTCGGATGAACGTATGGTCCCGACCTACTGGGGCAGCTGCCAGACTTCACAGAGAGACCCTGGCAAGCCGGCACTCTCACAGAGGAGGACAGGGCCTCCAACCTGGCTGGTGCCTTCGAGGGTGGAGAGGCCTTTTAAAGGCTGTTCAAAGAGGAGCCAGGCCAGGCAAAGGGGAAGGTGTCTGGAGGCAGAAGAGCCGGCCTGTGGATGAGCCTCAAGAGACAGAGACACAGAGGGGGAGGAGGAGGCTCTGGGGGGTGGAGAGGGAGAGGGGTCCTGCATAAACTGCTCGGGGGCTGGGTCTCCTGGCCTTCTGCGATTACCAGAAGCTGTCCTGGGAAAGCCAGCTCATCAGAGAGGACTATAAAAGCAGCCCTTTCCTATTCCTGGCCACAAATTGTTAAAATAATGGGCTTATGTTTCAAAGGTTTCTTTCCCTGTGTTTGATCAATAAAATGTTCTTTAGATCAATACAAATGTAATTTCGCTGCTGGCAGGCATTTATAGCATACAGCGGGGAAGTCACTGCCCAGCCAGCCGAGCTGGAGACCATCAGACCCGTGTGATGCTGGGCGAGCCGTGGGCTTTGCGGGGAAACAGCAAAGAGGAACAAATGAGATTACCAGCCAATAAGCTCGCTGTTGGCACCAATATCTTGGTGCCTGCACTAATCTCTTCAACGCGAAAGCTTTCAGTAGAAAGAAGCTGGCTCTCCTAAATTCATTTTTAAAAGTAGATAATAAGAAGAGTGGAATTGCTGGTGTTTATTTAGCGCTTCTCATGTGCCAGAAACCGCCCCAAGTCCTTTCTGTGAATTAACTCGTTTGCATCTGATACAGGCCCAAAGCAATAAGCCCATTATTACCATTAGCTTATTGTTAAGATGTCGAGGCACAGAGAGGTTCGCTGACTTGTACCTAGTCATACAGCTGGCAAGGAGCAGAGCTGGATGTGCACCCAGGTAGTCTGATTACAGAGGATCTAGGGATCCTGTCGAGGCAACTTCTCGCCCGCAGGGAAAACGCCTGGCGGAAGTTTGTAGTATTTCCTCCAGCAGCTGCCTGCCTGAGGGATGAAGGGTGCACTCCTCAGGGGCTCAAGAACAGGCGAACCCTGAGGGCAGAACAGGGAGCCAGAGGCTCCTAGGACCCCTTGGCCAGAGTGAGCAGGCTGCCCTGGGGCTGCTCAGAGAGAAAAGGCTTCCGAGGCTCAACTCCTGGACCTGCCGCAGGGCTGAGCATCCCCCTGGCTGAGAAAGAGCAGTCCACGTTAGTTCTGGGATGTTCTCTGAGCACTTGCTTCACTGCTGCGGCCCAAGCAGGGTTCTGAGCAAAGGAGTGGCTGTTGTATCTGAACCACTTTCTGCAGACCGCCAGCTTCGTGAGCACAGGTCAGGCAAAGAGCCCTGGGCGTGGCCAGCATCGCTGCACTCTGGACCCCAGCCCGCGGCGTGAGCGGTGGGCCATGCCTCCTCATCTCCCAGACGATGGGTTTGGCCAGTGCGCACGCAGTGCTTTCCCAATTCCAACACGTAGGAATCAGCAGCCCGCAGGCCGACGCTGCCGAGCCAGAGATGAATCTTCTATTTATTCTGCAGTATTCACCGAAGGCCCGTCCTGGACCGGGCATGGAACTTAGCCACGAGCGAAACGGGCAGCGTCCTCACCTTGAGGAATCTTCCATTCCAGTGATTGCGAGACGCCACATTGATCTGTCGTCCGCTCATCCAGTCGCTGGCTGGCTCACTCGCTCCTCAAGCACCCACCCCGGCTCGGTTACAGCAGCCGTCCCCAGGAACTTGAAGATTACAGACGCAGACCCTGGCCCGAGAGGTGCTGAAAACTCAGCAGAAATGTAAAGGGAGTGAAGACATTTGGAGTTTGCGACAAAAGCCACGCTTCTTCCAAATCCATGCCCGGTGTTACAGAAGAACTCCGCAGAGAGTGAGTTAAATCCCACGCCAAGCAGGACAGGGGCCCCAGGTCGGGAGCAGGTGCCCCAGGAGCCGCTTACGCTGTCTCTGAGCGAATTTTCCTGGATGTGTCAGGCGAGGGAAAGGGGCTGCACCCGGGCAGACTGCGTGGGAGCTGTTGCCCATCTCGGCCCTGATAAGCAGCCACGTGCAAGGGTCCACGCCCACCTGAAGCTCCCCAGCAACTCCAGGTGTACGAGGTAAAGCCAGGTAGTGGCCATTCTGTGTTCCTGCCCCCGCTTCTGGTCTCCTTGGAAGGGGAGCCCCATGCTGCACCCCAGCAGCCTAAGTGCCTTCTGTCCATTGCTGCCTCCCTTCCCGGAGTCTAGAATTTTCTGCTGCTGCCTCTACCCTTCAAGCGATGGCTGAGAACTGAAGCTTGGCCGCCACTTGCTCTGCTCAGCACCCACGCCGCTTTTCCTCCAACTTCCCTCTGCGATGGTCGGGGTGTGGTCAGCGTGTGCCCCCCGGGGATCATGTGTCAGGAGCTTATTCTCTGGGGTGGCCGTTTTGAGAGATGGTGGGACCTTCAAGAGGCAGGTCAAGTGAGAGGTGGTAGAACTGGTCCTTCACGTCACAGGCCCTGTCTCACCATAGGATCTCCCTCTGGTGTGAGCTCCTGTCACCATGGTCACCCACCTTGAGGTGGTGCATGTGAAGGGCACTTGTCAGAGTGCTGTGCTGTTTGGACTTTCAACCTCTAAAATGGTGAGCTAAGAAAATTTTTGTCTTTATACATGCCCAGCCTCAGGTATTATATCATAGTAATGAAAAATAGGTTAATACACTTTCCCTAAAACTCAATATTTCTTTTGGTCTCTGCTGTGACAGACCCTTGCTGTAGTTTGATCTGCAGTTTCCCCTCAGTATTCAAGGATGGTTGTCAGTCTATGGCACTAAAGGGAGGTAGTGGAACCCTTAGAGTCTTGTTAGAGTCAGCTTTCACGTGCAGGGACTAAATACCTGAAGGACAATTTAGAGGAAGAAAAGTTTACCTGGGGCTCAGGATCACAGAGGGCTCAGTCTACAGACGGCCTCCCTCCCCGTGATGCGGTGCCTCACCTTGGGCCCAGATCAATTGAATTGGCTCAGCATCATGACAGGACCAGTGGGGGGGGGGCACAGGGAAGATGCAACCCTCCAGGGAAGCCCCCTGGGACCCACCCCCTCCAGCCATGCCCCACCTGCCCACAGTCACCACCCAGTCCATTCAAGCGAGGCTGGACTGATTAGGCCACAGCCCTCACAGCCCCATCATGTCACCTCTGAACACTCCTGCATTAGGAGCTTTCAGGGGACACTCCATGGCCAAACCATAACAGGGTGAGTGGAAGGAAGTCAGGCCAATGGGACATGTCCTTGAAGGAGATATTGGGACTCCAGCCCCCTCCCCCTCCTTCCCTCCCTCTCCTCCTCCTCCTCCTCCTCTTCCTCCTCCTTCTTCTTCTCTCTCTCTCCCTCTCCTTCCTGCTTGCCATGCAGTGAGCAGCTTCCTTTCCTGGACACTGTATCATTATATACCACCTCATCACAGGTCCCAAACTGAAGCTTCTAAAACCATGAGTCCATGTAAACCTTTCCTCTTTTTAAGTTGAATGTCTTGGGCATTGTGCCACAGTGATGGAAAGCTGACTGACACAAGCTTCATCCAGCAGGTCACATCAGCTCTTCCAACCTCAACGTTCCCACTTGTAAACTGAGACTACACTTGCTGTCGTGATGAACCGACGGAGCTGTCTTGAGCACCTGATGAGATACTACACAAAACAATAAGATGCCATGTACTGCAAGCAGAGGTAGCAGTAGCGATGGCAACGTTGATCCCGTGCACCAGGGCACTGGAGGCGGAGCTTGAGAATCAAGCTCCATCTCTGTGTGTTGAGGAGGAAGACCCTGGTGCAATCAGCAACCCCTGAGCACCTCAAGTGGGCCAGACACTGCAGGAGTTGATTTTGTGTCCCTCATATAAGCACTATGGCATTCCTTTATATTTATAAGGGAGGAATCTCAGGCTCTGAGCAGTGACGTGTTTTGCCCAAGGTCACTGAGCTTCACGTGAAGGACTTGGCTTCGTGGAGTCGTCTGGCTGGCAAGCCACTGTTTTTCACAGGACGCTAAATTCTCCTCTCTGCAGCCTCTGGAAAAATACAAAGTGTTCTGTATTCCTACCTTTAAATGCAAACCCACTGCTTTCAGACCCAATTAGGAGCAGGTAATCGCCTGTGGGAGGTGGGGAGCTGGCTGTCTGCTGGATCGACAGTGGGACTCTGTGAGCTAGTCTTTTCTAGTTATCAATAAAGCGCTACAACAAAATCATTATTTGGCAATGTGTTCATTTAATAGTTAATCCCACAGGCTCAGCCTGGAGAATATCCACAGTCACCTCTCTAAAATAGTGTTCTGTGTCAGCTCTGTGTTCTGTGTCATTGGCTTGGCTGTCCATTTCTGGCAGAGATGTGTCCTGTTAGAGGGTGACCCAGTTTTCCTAGCCTTCTGTACAATCTCAGTCCCCATTCCCTCTCACTGGGTGTCCCTGGTCCCTCCCCTAGAGTCTCAGCCCTGAATGGATCCTAGGATGTCCCTGAGCAAGGCAGCAGATGGCCACTACCCGAGCCCTGCCTCTGGGACACTGCCACCAGGTATCGGGTGCGCTGACACCAGCCCCTGTCACCCCTGCCCTCAGTGGATCTCAGCAATGCAGACCACATGCCTGGGCTTCCTGCTCGGCTCTCCTGCCTGGCCCTGCAGGAATGTTCCAGGAGTCTTTGCTCAACCCAGATTGCAACCTGTGAGATGAGGGCCGCTCCACACCGCCTGAGCTCTTCCCCAGGGAACCGGAGTCTGCTCCCAACCCACCTGCGACAACCAAGATTCTGATCTTGGTTGATCACAACTTGCCTGAGCCACCTCTGAGGTCACGGAACCGTTGGTCTCTGTGTACTAGCAGCTGGCTGAACACACAGCTCCAGGCAACGTCTGAGTCATGCTGTCACTCCAGTACAGCAGCCTGAGCCTCAGGGCTCCAGGGCGCTTCCTGTAGGACCCAGAGTCCTGCAAGAAGGTCACCTTGCCTTCCAGAGCTGCAGTGCGACCTCTTGACTGAAGTGCCTGGAGGGAGACTCCCACCCTACCTGCTCCTTTTGTCCCCTGTGCTCTTGTTCTTGGTAACTTCCCACCACTTTCCTTGTCCCTTGAAACAGACACGGAACCTCAGGATCCAGGGGACCGACCTGGTGGCACAGTGCATGGTATCCCACAAGGCATTGGCCATCGTTGTGTGACTGTCTTGAAAGGCAAGAGGAGTTCATTCCTACTCATGTGGAATATGGTGACTTTCCCTCTTCACTCTGGGCAAGAGTAAGGCCAGAAAGTTGTGTTTCCATTTGAGGCACCACCAGAATCAGCTGCTGGACATAACGGGCCAAGAGCAGTTGTTGGGAGCGTGTCCTCCAAGGGGATAGTGGGACTCTGGTACTTCCTTCCTCTGTCCTTTGCTCCCTGGTTTCCCTGAGGTTACTGGTTTTACTCCACTATGCTCTCCTTTGCTAAAGTGCTGTCCTACCACAGGCCCAAGACCAACAGGGCCAGCCAAAACCATGTGCCAAAATAAATCTTTTCTTTTGTAAGTCAACTTAGCTCAGGTATGTTTAAAGTGATGGAGAGCTGATTAATACAGTAGGCAAACGCAAGACCAGATTTCCTTCTTTTGCATGGTCTAACCAAAATCTTGCTTTGATCCAAACTATAAGAGCCACGTTTCCTGAGGATCGTAGCATTAGAAAGTCCTTACAGGGTAATTTTGGTTTACCCTTCCTGTGGGAATATCAGAATGAAACTTCTAATCTGGCTGGAATCCCTCCCCAAAGAGGAAGATCAATCCATAGCAGGTCAGCCTCTTCTACTGCAGAGGACTCCATGGGGAGAAATTTCTTCCTCCTCCTAATGAGCTGAACTCGGCTTCCTGGGGCCTTTCGGTAGGTTTGTTCTATTTCCTCTCTCTGTACCATATAGAGCAAGTCTAATCCTTCTTCCTTATAACAGCTTTTACAATTTGCAAAGAAGGGCATTCTGTCCCTTTGAGTCTCTTCTTCAGACACAGGATCTCCAGGGTCTTTACCTGTTCATCCCAAGACAAGATTCCAGCCTCAATTGTCGCTGTCTTGCTTCTTCATCTTTGGAAGGCTGCTGACTCTTCTCCTCATCCTATGCCAGTGACGAAGGATAGATGGTCCAGGAGGGCTGTTTGTGGCAGATCAGATTGGACAGTGAGGACCTGGAAAGAGAGAAAATAGAGATATTGAGTCAAGTATGTAGACATAGAGGGAAACCATGCTCAGACCAAAACTGGCAAGACAGGAAAGCAGAAAACAGAGATCAGGTCATTGGCCAATCAGGGAACACTGGCCACTGTCTGCAACAACATTTTAAAATTCATTAACATTACAAACGTATGACTTCAACAGGTGTTCTTCCAGAGAGAAAGAAAACATGAGCCGTAAGAGCAAAATATCCCTGGATCCCACTCACCCACCCCCCTGCAGTCCCTCTCTGACATTTCCAAAGTCCTTTACTTCCCAGTTTTATGGAGTTCCCACAGAGCTTCTACCTGTACGTATGTGTGTGTATGACTCAGGGTTCTCCAGAGAAATAGAGCTACAGGCAGAACATCCGATTCCAAAAGTCAAAAACCCCAAATACTCCAAAATCTAAAACTTTTTGATTGAGTGCTGACATGACACCAGAGTGGAAAATTCCACGCCTGACCTCCAGTGACAGGTCACAGTAAAAGCACAGGTGTATGTGTTGGCCTTTCTGTTGCTATGACAAAATGCTTGGGAAACTCAACTTACAGAAGTTATTTATTTTGTCTCATTGTTTCAGAGGTTTCAGTCCAAGGTCGCCTGGCTGCACTGCATTGGGCCTGTGGGGAGGCAGAGCATCCTAATGGAAGGGTGGAGTGGAGAAAGCTGCTTGTCTCATGTCAGCCAGGAAGCTGACAGGGCTGTAGAGGTCAGGACAAGATACAGCCCCCAGGGCACAGCCTGAGGGCCCACTCCTTTCAACTGGGTTGCAATCTCTGCAGTTTCCAACACCTCCCAACAGTCTATTCAATTGTGAGCCTATCAATGGATTAATCCATACTTGAGGTCCAATTACTTCCCAATAGTCCTCATCTGAGCACTGATGCCCTAGAGTTTGAGCTTTCAACACATGAGCCTTTGGAGATATTTCAGGTTCAAATCATAGCAATGTACCATGAATGTTACAGAAAATGACACTTGGTCTCTATGTTCAAGGTGCATGTGAAAAGTGAAGGGACTTTGTGTTCAGAGTTGAGTCCCAAACAAGAGATCTCACTATGTAGGTACGAATATTCCAAAATCCAAAAACATCCAAAGTCTGAAGCTCTTCTGGCCCTGAGCATTGGAGATGAAGGAGGTTCAACCTATAATGAGCTTCTTGATAGGGAGCAGCCTTCTTGAACACCTTCAGACTCAGTTTCCTCGTCTTTCACATGACAGTCGATACCTTGTCCTTGGAAGGGGCTGGCCTGCCATGATGCCGGGGAACTGACCCAGGGCCAAAGTGTGGATAATATAGAGAAGAGGGTGGAGCTGGGCATCAGAGCTGCTGAGAGCATCCGAGCAGATCCTGGAGATCCTGTTGTGGTGCTGTGGTGGAGCCCGGTGTGGGTGGAAGCCCAGAACAGATGCCCCCCTCTGGCTCAGGGTCACCACCTCTTGGAGGAAGACAGTGAGAATCAGGCACACTCTTGTATTTATTTAATCTTTCAAACACTCCTGAGGGCTAGGAATTGTTCATTGAGCATCACAGATAAAGACGCCAAGGCCAGGGAACTTGCGTGGCCTCCTGCTTTCCCTCTACCCTTGTCGGGAAGGTACACTTTTGTTTCAGAGAAATCCTAAATTATAGCAGAGATAGGAATAATAATAATGCCAGGCAGTGGGACGCTTATCCTGGCCCGTCTTGGTCCCAAGTGTTCTGTGTGTGGTAATAGTTCCTGCAAGAGCTCTTAAGGGAGGTGCCGTCAACCTGTCAATCTTACAGATGAGGAAGATGCAGCAGAAACCTGGGTGCCTGCCTCTTCCTCACACCTCACCACTTACAGGGGCTCTGGCTGAACTTCCAGGACGAGCACCTGCATTTCTCTCCATGGGGGGCTTTTTTTCCCTCATACCAAGAAATTCTTCTCCATCTGTCTTCCAGGCAAAGAAACCTATTTCCACCCTGGGCCAGCAGCTGGTGGGAATTGGGTAAATACCCTAGCAACCTTGCCCCTCGGAGGGAAAACTTTGAAGCAAGTCTCCCCGCCATTTCCCAGACCTCCTGGCAGGGTCCACGGTGGCACCTGGCTCTATTGACTACCCCCCCCCCCATTCTGTTTTCCCAGTTGTCTCCTGGGGTTTCCTGCATTTTTCTGCCCTCAGACCTCGGTCTCCATGTCTACTTCTCAGGGACCCCAGTTGAAGACACTTAGGCCTTGAGGAGTCATGAATCATTCAGGTAAACTGATGTCACCTGAGATGCCCCTTCAGTGTGGGGCTGTAGTGCAGCTGGTCCTGCAGCCCAAGCACCTGAGGCTATCCTCAGGGGATGCTGCCCAGGGCGTGGGGGTGCCCTCTAGGTGAACAGAAAGCAATAGAAAGACGAAGTGGCTTTTGCTGTAAGGTTCTCCGCTGGGGCTGTGGGAATTCTCAGCCAAGGGGTGTTTGCAAAGCTGTTTCTGTTCAGTCCTGAACGTCGCTGCAGAGGCGGGAGGGAAAGCTGGGAAAACACAGAGTTCTGCACCACAGGAAATCACGTTGGAAAGCTGTGAAAATCATGTCTCCTTTTGAGGCATAATGGTTTTAATTTTCTCAGGCCCTGATCTCCCTGGCAACAATTTAGAAGAACATAAGCATTCATGCATCCAAGTTGGGCATGTCTGCAGGTTTAATTATGTGGTATTGGATGGAAACTTTCCTTTTGATCTTAGCATTTAAAGGGATTTACACTTTAACAATTACATTTTTCCCTCCCACAGTCAGTGTGCAATATTGAATAGCATCAGCATAGTTGGGGTGGGAGGCGATGCTCAGAAAGGCAGGGGAGGTTTCTCTTCCGTCTGGGACACGACGACGTGCCACCTGCCACCTCCTATTCTTAACAAGCGAGGGGGCTGACCAGGCCGCTCTGCTGTACTGGACACATGCAGGCAAGGGTCTCCTGAACCTCCTCAGTGCAAAATCAGCCCCACCTCTGGCTTGGGTGCCATTGTGGCTGAGACTAGGTGTCCTTAGCAGAACTGAGACTTCTTTTCTTCCTCTTCTAAACCTACGCTCCCTTCACATCCACTCTTTCCCTCTCCCTCCTCCTCCACATAATATTCATCACTTCTGAGTCATCATTAGGGACACGTATAAAACACACCTGACTGCCACTGACTCAGAGACTGTTAGTGTCCACACTCCCTCCTCCTGGAACTGCATAAACAGGCATCAGCTGGGGCAGGCACCCACCTACTTAGCAACATTTGTCGAGTCAGCATGCCCATGCCACGAGGCTGTGGGCCAGGTCCTCCTGACCCCGCCATGCACACATTGCTCTCCCTCACCATACCTCAGCCTCATCTCCAAAATAGCATGATAGACCCTTACAGGCCAAAATTAAAACATGACAGTTTAAAGTGCATGGCTAAGTTTCTAGATATAGAAAATAAACACTTTCCAACTTAATGATTCAAAACAAAACCTACAACTTTTTTTTAGTAGATGGACAGATAACAAATATTTTAAGCTTGGCAGGTGAGGGTGTGTGTTGAATCTCCTCTACTCCGCTGTTGTAACATGAGAGCAACTGTGGACAATCATGTCTGGCTGGAGCAGAACACGGGAGAGTTGGTAATCGATAAAGAATAGAAGTCTAATCTGGCATGTGGTTCTGGAGGTCAGGAAGTCCAAGAGCATGAATAGAGATGGTAACTGCTCATATTCTGGAGAGGTCCTCAGGACAGAAGGATAGGCAGACACATGCCAAAAAAACCAAACTAGAGGTGTAGCATTGCTCTGTAAAAACTCTATCTCAAGGTGACTGATCCAGCCCCATAAGAGCAAGAACTCATTCATTCATGCATAAGGTCTTCACCTCAAGAGCCAAACACTTCCTACTAGTCACCACCTGCCAATGATTGCATTGGAGACCAAGCTACAACTCGAGTTTTGATAAGGGCAAACCGTGTTTAAGCCAGATCAATACACAGATGAAGGAGTAAGACTCTGTTCCAATAAAATTATATTTGCAAACCAGGACGCAAACCAGATATGGCCCATGGGCCATTTTTTGCCAACAGTGGACTTAAACCAACCATTATTTATTTGCTTCACAGTTTTCTGTGCTGAGGATTTGGCTGAGGACAAGTATGTGGCTTTTCTGGCCTTAATGAGGCCTTCTCCTGTGTCTGAAGTCGGTTTCCAGGCCAGCATAGGCTGGCTGAGCTAGGACAGCCTCGGCTGAGATGACTGCACTCTTCTCCTCCAGCCAGCCAACCTGGACTTACCAAATGGAGCCTGGATGGGCCTCCCGGAGACCAAACAAGAGCATGCGAGGTCTCTTCAGGCTGAAGGTTTGTATGGCACAGCCTCTGCTCTATTCATCACATTAGGTTGGCCAAAGTAAACCACAGGGCCACCCCAGAGTCAATGGCTGGACAAGTGACTCCATCAGCAACTAGAAGAGGGGACAATTGATACCACAAGTGGAAACGCATATGGGGAGAGAGATGATCAGACCCTTTGTGCAGACACCCACACAATGGGACACAAGTGCCCCAGGAATGCCAGCTATTGGCAGGCACCCAAGCTGTATCAGGTTTTGTAGTAAAAATAGGAGATTATAAAGTCATCACGTACCAGCTTTGAGAGGCTCAAACCCAAACCACACAATAAATGCTGTTCACAAATAACTACAAGAAAGAATGAAAATAAGAAATTATTCTCCAGCTCAGTTCTGAGCTCAGGAGATATAAGCAACAAGAACACAGGAGATCAAAGTTCTGGTAATCTTTGAACCCCTTTGGGACTTCCTCCCAGAGTTCTTCATGACCATGTAGTCTTAAAAATATTTTAGGCCCCAGATGCCTGAATCAATAGTGATATGGTCCCTGCCCCACGGTGGGAGAGTCCCACCACCAATGCTTCTCCCAGTTACCCGTAACTGGATCAGCCAGCATAGCTAGAGCTTTCTCATGACTTAAGAATGTATTAGTCAATTTTGCTCTAACAAAATTGCATAGGCTGGGTGGCTTAAAAATAACAGAAATTTATTTCTCCAAGTTATGGAGTCAAAGTCCAAGGCCAAGGCACCGGCAGAATCAGTACCTGGTAAGGGCACTCTTCCTGATTCATGAGCAACATCTTCAAGTTCTTTCCTCACATGGCCAAGGGGTGACGGAGCATTCTGGGGTCTCCTTTGTAGGACACTAGTCCCATGGTCAGGGCCTGATCAGCTCACAAAGGCTGCACCTTCAAATGCCATCATTCTAGAGATTAGGTTGCAATGTATGAACTTGAGGTCACACACACACTCAGCCTGTGGCACTTTCCTTATCTCAGGGTGAGGGAGGGCCCTGGCATCACTTCCCTTGTGGATTTCCTGGTCTCAGTTACACCAGCAGAAGGATACAGTGATGCTATGGGTTGGGAACCAACTGAAACCAGGGACAGCGTTTCAGACAGCATCTCAGCTCCATAGGCCTGGAGATGGGAGGATGCTTGGCTTGTCCAGGAACAGTTGAGAGATGGATCCAGCAGGTTCAGGGTGAGAAAGTGGGACAGCAGTAATAGGTGCAGATAGACAGTAGCCAGGACTGGCTCATGCATAGGGCTAGACTATAGGGAATGAGTGGAAGCTGCAGGGACACTCCAAACACATCCCCATGGCCTGGCCTAGGACAGTTGAGGTGGACCAGGGAGAAGTTGTTGGACTCTAGATACTTTGTGCTTGTGAGACTTGTCAAGATTTACTGAAGGACTAGTTGTTCAGAGTGAGAGAGAGGAATGAAGGACATCTCCAGGGTTTTGGCCTGGGCCAATTTAAGGCCAGAAACATCATTGACCAAGAGTGGCATAGACTGGGACAGGAGTTAAATTTGGGAAGAAAAATCAAGATCTTGTTTTTGGCAAATGTTACCTGTTAATTTAAGTGATAATCCTGGAGTTTAGGAGAAGGGCTGGGTTTGAGTCATGGATTTAGAATCCCCAGTATGTAGTGGCGTTTGAAGCCTGTGGGGTCTCCTGGAGAGGGAGTGAGGACAGAAGAGGGCAGGCAGGTGAGGACTGAGCCCAGGCACTGCAGTCGTCACAGTCAGAAAGGATGAAGCCCACCAGAAGGACAGGGTCAAGGGAGCCAAGAAGGAATGGCCTCTGAGTTAGGTAGGAGAGGAACTCAAGGGGACTGGCCTACTGGAACCCAAGAAGAAAGTCTTCCAAGAAGGAGCGTGGGCTCCGCTGTGTCAAATACGGCTGATGGCTGGAGAAAGATGAGCGCCGAGGAGCACGCCACACTGAGCGAAGCAACCTGGAGGTCACTGTGACCTTGTCCTGGGCACTTGTGGTTCAGTCGTGGGGAAGAAAGTCTGACAGCAGTAGGAGACTAGGGTAGAAATTCAAGTCCAACAAGTTACTGAGGATGTGGTGGGAGTAACAGAATGGACCTACGGAGAACTTGCTGATAACCGCAGTCGCCAAACTGCTCACGGCCCGGGAAGTGAGCTTGGCTTTCCCACAGCAGGGCTCTCCGTTCAGGCCACTGGTGATGGGACTTTCTGCACTGGGTTGAAAGTTGAGTAGGACGAGTTGTCAAAGGCCCCGAGGGCTTTAGAACACAGTGACACCAAAGCACTGCCATCGCCTGTGACTGGCCTCATTTCTTTGTTCTCCTTGAAAAATGAATCCAGCGAGACAGATTTATTCATTCGTTCTCTGAATCAACAGCTTGCTTAATCATGTGAACTTGAATTCATCCATCCATCCATCCATCCACCCACCCAGTCATCCATCCATCCATTCCATCCACCTAAACATCCACCTGTTTATCCATCCATCCGTCCTCCATCCATCCGTCCTCCATCCATCCATTCATCATCAAACAACTTTAATTGGGCCCTTCTCGAAGCCATGGTAGGCCTCATGGAAATATATTTAAGAAGTATATGTTCTCTGAAGGGACCACATTTTTTATATATTTTTTTAGTTTTCAATGGACCTTTATTTTGTTTATTTATATGTGGTGCTGAGAATCAAACCCAGTGCCTCACACGTGCTAGGCAAGTGCTCTACCACTGAGCCACAACCCCTGCCAAGGGACCACATTTTAATGAGGAGAAAAGCATGCTAACAGTATAGTAATAGTGTAAGTGTATGTTAATAATAAAAGAGTATGCAGCCGGGCGTGGTGGCTCAAGCCTGTAATCCCAGCACTTAGGGAGGCTGAGACAGGAGAATCGCGGGTTCAAAGCCAGCCTCAGCAATGGCGAGGCTGCTAAGCAACTCAGTGAGACCCTGTCTCTACATAAAAAACACAAAATAGGGCTGGGGATGTGGCTCAGGGGTTGAGTGCCCCTGAGTTCAATCCCTGGTACCAAAAAAAAAAAAAAAAAAAAAGAGTATGCTAATAGTAAGGGTATGCTAATAGTAACAGTATACACGATAGTATAAGTAATCCAATACTCACATAGTACTTCCATATGACAGTACTCTTCTGAATGTTACATGTAATAATTCCTGTAAGAACACTAAGAGGTAGGTATCATTATTATTTTTCCCACTTTACATGTAAGAAAACTGTACTTAGAATCTAATTTGGAACTGGTTTTAACATTATGAAAACCTCCCTGGTTTAGGTGATTGCCATGTCTATTTGAAACAAGTACTTCTAATATGAAACTTAGTAAAAACATTCCATCCAGGCTTTATTGTAGAAAGGAAAGAATGTTCTAAATTCAAGAGTCTGGATTTTGGTCTGGTTCTGTGGTTGGCTGTGTGACTTTGGGCAGGTTCTTTGCCTCCTCTGAGCCTCACTTTCCTCCTGTGTAAAAAGACACTGTCTGCATATAGAGAAGGGCAGCACCAGTAGTGACAGGAACCAGCAGCAGCTCTGAATACAGCCCCACAAGCTGTGCACTGCACAACCTTGAGCCGCATACACAGGCTCCATGTGAACAGAGCCGCCTGCATCTTTTCAGCATGGCGGCAGCTTTTTCTGGCCTTTTGCCCCTAATGACTTTTTCCTTTGGTGGTAGGTTTCCTCCTTTCAGAAATGTAACACTGTTGTTGGTGTTGGGGGAGCCACACCTCCCCCTCCATTATTTTCTAGCCTATCTAGTTTTGGGGACAACTTCATTGCACCCAGAATTGCTCATGCAGAAAACAATCTTCTCTCAACTCCTCCAGCATCTCTGCTTACTTCCCAAATTTCCCCAGAGAAATCTCCCGCTGTGGAGGAATCTGTGCATCTGGAAGCGGACAGGCTGCCTGGAGATTCTGTGTCTTCACAGTTGAACGATTCCAAGCCAAGGCCAAAGCACGGTAGCCGAGGAGCAGGGACAGGCCCGGAAGCCACCATGGAGACTCAGAAGCAGCTGCTGGGACAGAAGAGCGGGAGATCCCGGGACGCTGCCACCTCCAGGGACAGTCAGTCCAGAGACGGTGGACTCTAAACCACAGGGTGCCCTCTGGAATGGAGGCAGCACTTCAAGGAGCATGAGCAGGCTTACAGGCTGCTTGGGAGCGCTCTGCTGAGGGTGTTCTGAGTATCTCTAGCTGTGCCACAAGCCACTCTGTGCTCTGTGACATCAAACAACAGTGACCACACATTATCGTTTCTCGTGATGCTGGCGTTTCTCACTCAGGCTTGTTGATAGAATGGCTGGTGACTGAAGCCGCCTGTGAGCTGGGGCCTCAGCTGTGCTGTTCACCAAACACCACCATGAGGTTTCTCTGTGCCGCCTGGGATCCAGCGTGGCGGGCTGGGTTCCAAGAGCAAGGGTTCCCAGCGTCCAACCTGACACCCTATGGCCTTTCAAGGTCTACTCCTGAATGTCACCTAGCATTCTCTTCTTGCTTATGAGAAGTACATCGCTAAGACCAGAGAGGAGGGGTTAGACTGGGTGGGCGGAATGTCCGCCAATCTGAAAACATGTCATGAGGCCGCCACATAGAGAAGGGAAAAGAGGAAGGAGTGGCTGGCCAGGACTGAGAGACACGGCCAGCTGAGATGTCGGAATTTAGCTGTGTAGGCAGGAGAAGGAAATGGCCACCCCTCTCATCCACAGCAGGAGAGGACTTGTCAGGTGAGCTGAGGAAGTAACTGTCACTTGCACAGGACACTCATCAGTCAGAAAAAGCTCTTGACATGACAAAGTGGCTTCTCTCCACCAGTGAAGTCAATGCTTCATTTCTCATGAAGCAGGGAGATCCTTTCTCCGGAAATTCTAAGCTCCGTGGGGGAAGCTGTGTTCTGGTGTTCCCCGGGCACAGCAAGGCTCCGATGAGCTTTGCTAAGCTGTAATCTGTTTCGTAGAGAAATCAACGACAGCATATTAAATGCAACTCTCTGCGTAGAACATTTCCAGGGGCATTTAGCATTATAGGGGTTTTACGAAGACAGAGTAAGACCGTGACTGAGGACAGTGAGACGTTCAGCTAGAACATTCCATGCTCTCGGTCATGTATGGGTGTCCTTAGGCAGCGGGAAGGAAGCACCATCTTCCAATCAGGTTTTTCCTATATATGAAAACTGCAGGTCTGACGTCCCAGTCGTGTGATTAACACAGTGCACTTATTTTTATTTTTCAGGGCCTTCTGCCTTTCAGGACAGCTGTGTGCAGCAGTTTTAATCACGAGCTAGACTTGGGCATTGACAGGAAGCATCACGATTCCTCCTAACACCGTGCTTTAAATTCAGAGCCCCCCTGCCCTTCATGTCCACTGATGCTGCAGGAAATTCCAATTAGTTGTTTCAGCTTCCCTGGTTAATCCACAGCAGTGAAACGTCCCCCAATCCTTTTCAGGTTAAAAAAAAATAAAAGACGTAATAGTAAAGAGGGTCTTTTCATTGGGTATTTTAAGTGACCCAGTCTGGAGTCATATCCAGACTCTAAGCTCATTCTCTCCCTTCCCCCAGGATCTGCCTGTCCGTGGCTGGAAGCCAGCAGCGGATGGGGGCCATGAGTGGCCATCTCCTCCCTCGGCTTCTGCCCATCATTTTCTGGCCACCCTCTGCTGGGCCACCTTGTCCCCAAGGGAAGATCCCTTTAGCAGACCTGCACCTGGCACCTAGAGACCTCTCCAGATGCTGCCCCGCCTGCTGTGGACCTGCAGGCCCTTCTGGATAGTTCCATCTCTGCCACGTGGAAAGCTGCTAGGTGGTTCTCCTACAGCCTTCCCTGGCCTGAACCTCATGTAAACCACCTGCCTCGCGGGGTCTAGAACTTCAGGTGGCCCAGCATCAGCAAGTCCTGCAGCCTGCATGTGTGGTGGAGGATGGGCAGGCTTTCCCTCACCCACCCGAGAGCAGAGCCACGATGGCAGTCCCTCCCTTTAATTACAAACGTTCAACTACTTTGTGAAAATGCATGCGAGACTGTCCTCCAGCCAAATGGATCCTAACTGGGGAAAATCTCTATGGATTTTCCTATGAGGATAAGTGGAGTTTCAGAAAGCTCCTGGCAGCTCCCCTGTAGGATATTATTTTTTAAGTGCCTTTAATAAGGAGCCTTTTGGAGACTGCAGCCTGGAAACTCAGGCCCAACCTTATGGCTGGCAACAGGCAGATGGCACTTCATCAAGTTGTGAGGCATGTTCAAACACCAACCAGAGAATCAGCCTGCAGCTGGCAGGGTGCCATGCCCAGGTCCAGCCCTGCAAAGACCTAACGGACACTTCATCAGGTTACAGCCACGACACAGGAGGTGAGCCGCGGTGGCGAGAAGCACCAGGTCAGCAGAACACCGGCCCCCTCACCTCTCCCTCCCTGGCAGCTTTCCTGCAGAAGCAGTTTCAAGTGCAGTGATTGACCCTAGGATTTTTCTTTTTCCCTCTCTTTCGGGCAGAGCCAGCCAACTAGTTTAGACCTTTCTATTAGATTAGGAGCCAGGAAATAAGAAAAGCCCTTCTTCATAAGGGAGCTGCTCTTGGGGCACACGCCTGCCTGCTGGAAATGGGGAGAAATCAGCAGAATGTTTCACTGAGGAGAAACCAAACAAACGGTCCCCTGCCTGGTTTCTCTGTCCCCCTACCCATCAGCCTCCCACTTCCCTTCCGACGTGTCCTGCTTTGCCCAAAGCTTTCCTGAGGGGTCTTGGAACACTGCCACAGTAGAATCTTTCGGCCATAGGATCCTGGAACCTCAGAATCCTAGAATTACAGAACACCCGAGGGCGCAGAGAGAAGGCACACTTCTGAGCTGGACAGAAAGAAATCTTAGGAACCATTTTGTTGGGGATTTGGAGTAAGACAATCTCTTGCCTGTCAAAGTCCTGGTTTCTTCATCTGCACCATGGGACAGTGACCATCATGATCCAATTGTACAAATCACAGGGTCCACCCCAGTGATAGGATTTCAATCACCTTCTTCAGAATTTGGAAACTGTAGAATATGACAATATTTTCATAAAGCATTTTCTAGTTCAATTTCCTATGCCATCTATTAATTTCCTCTGAGCAATCTGCAGGCTGTCCATGATCCTTGTGAAATACGGCATTCAGAGCTGAACTCCTCTGGGCCGGGCAGAGCAAGGAAGGTCTCTACTACTGAAGCATCACAATGAAAGCCCTCGCGGAGCCAGCCAAATCCCCGGAGTCTAGGGCAAGTCCCTACTTTGAAGTCAGTGTAATGGCTTTGGGAGCTTAAGTGCAGAAGTTGACATTGATCCCTGCTATACCCATCTCAGCGAATCTGGCCCATGATCCCAGCCTGCGAAGACACTATTTCATGTTCCTTTTTCTCCTTCCGCATCCAGAGCAGGGAAAAGAATCTCAATGAATTATATTCCAGGCCACTGATTGATCTCGTTTGCTGATGTTCATAAAAGATCCCTCATGACTGTCTCTCCCATGCTCTCCTTTAACAACAGTCTCCTGTGTGTGCTCTGGAAACCTTGGGCTTGGAAGCAAGTGCCAACTTCTCCTCCTTCCATGTAAAGCATGCAGCAGGGAGAGAGCCCAGAAGGTCCTTTGTGCCCTGCTTCTGCTCCATGTGGTGATATCTTCACTTGTGCTACTGTAACAAAATACCACAGGCTGGATGATTTATAAGCAAGAGAAAGTTGTTCCTCACAGTTCTGGAGGCTGCAAGTCCAAGGTCATAGAATCTGTAGGTTTTGTCTCTGGTGCTCTCTCTTTCCAAGATGGCGGCTCTCTGCTGAGTGAGTACAGAGGGGTAGGTAGTGCCCCCTCAGCCTCTTCCCCTTGCATGAGGGTCTCCCCAGAGGACATATCTCCAACACTGGTGCTTTGGGGATTAAATTTCAACGTACAAATTTTGGAGGGGACACCATGATCTAAACTGTATTTGGCAGTCAGGTAGAGGGTGCTGGCAATCTTACCAAGTGTGTCCGATGACTGACTGCCACTGGCAGGTGAAGGGGACTGAACTCTAAGGCAAACAAGTTAGTGCTGTGAATTTAGGATAAGTGCTTTTTATATGGGTCCCAGGGAACTCACCAGGGCTCTGAACTGGAGCAGAGGGTCCACGCCCGCCTAACACTAGTCACTTTGCTTTCCTGTGTCTGTGCCTAGTGAAGACATCTCCTCCAGAAACTCCTCCTGGGGAGTGACAAGGGTGTTGATCCCCATCAGAGCCCTCTCTGGCTCAGACACCCACCTTAACACCGTGGGCACTTCCTGCTGTGCAGAGCATGGGTCTTTGCCAAAGGTGGAACAAGGAAGGGTACACTTCAGCCCTGTGGGATGTGGTCCTTATGATCATGGAGGCTTTATTTGTTTTCCAGAAATGGACCTTTGCCTTCCTAGTGCAGGAATCTGTCCAGGTGGCCATCCACCACCCATGTGGATACGACTGATTACATGAAGTTCAGTCTCCGGTAGAAATCCCCTCAGCATCTCGCTAACCCTGAAATTCAACTCTGAACAGCACCAAGGCCCACATGGCCATAATTAAGAGGGTGAGGCCAAGCCCACGCTCCACACAGGCCACTGGCCTTGGACTCGCTGCTGCTGTGTGTCAGGTGGCTTTCTGACATGACGGCTGCTCCATGAGCACGCGCTTCATCAGTGGCCCGTGGTCTGCTCGTGCCCCTGAAAGCACAGGATAGAGCTCGTATGTCGCTGGCCAGTGAGGTCTGGAGATTTGAAAGGTGGAGGAAGGCAGCTTGAGCAAAGTGTCCTTTCATTCCATATTCTCAACATGTCCTAAGTAAACTCTTTTCCTTCCAGGCACTAGGAAAATATGACCCAGAAGTTAATCATTGGAATACCCCAGATCCTCGAGTACAGAGGAGGAGATGACCGTGGCTACTTACTTGGCAGCATGACCCGGCCATGCTTGATACTGAGAAATACATCAAATGCCACATGAGAAGAAGAAGCAGAGGGAAAGTGGACACAGACACAGGAGCAGCTGAGGAGGCCGAGGAGGCCGAGGAGGCTGAGGAGGCTGGCCCACCCAGGGCGTTGTGACTAACACAACTAGGTGTGCTCAGCCTGCTGTTCCCTGCTCCTGCCCTCAGCCAGCGGGACCAGCTGGCTTAATGGTGCTGGGCACAGAGAGCGCTGATGCCCGACTCCTCCTATTCCCAGAGGTGGGGCAGCTGCCAAGCCCAGGACCTTGCTCAGGACGGCTGGGCTCCAAGCCGTAGGGCCAGCAGCACACACAGGACCCCTCCAGTGTTTCCCACACAGAGCTACAGGGAGCGGGAAAGGCAGAGAGCTGCCACCAACAATGCCACATTCCAGACAGCACAGAGCTCGCTCCTGGAGACCAACATGATAGGACAGATGTTGGACACTGAATAACCAAACCCGAACCAGAGACACACTCCCCTAACCTTATTCATTAATTAATGGTAAGAACACTTCTATGAAAAGTGTGCTACTATCCCACCCGCAGCCTCGTCTCCCCAGCACCTTCATTTGGAGTGCAGGCAGTTTCATAGCCTTTGATCTCAAGGAGGAGCATCAGATGCTCAGAGCTGCAGCAGCCATCTTGTGACCATGAGGAAAAGCCAAGAGAGTCAGAGATGACAGTCCAGCATCCTGATATATGGGTTAATAGCTAGCCCTGAAAGCACCTACCTACAACTTTCTGTTATTTGCACAACATATGGTTTTCTTGCTTAGGCTGCTGTTATTCTGATGTTATAAATCATGTATTGAAAAGTCTTTCTAAATGATTCCAAAGTCTTACAAAAGTGTTTTATTTTATGTTAATTAACTTTCATAAAAATTACATGAAGGAACAACTTAAATCAGCTGTACATATAAACAAAGATTGCGCGTGGTCCCTTCATCATCCCCTTTGCCTCGGGGTAGAAAGCTGTCTTCTCTCGGCTGTGGCCTTCCTAGCCTGGATCCGTCAAGTCATGATTCCCAAGAGTCCTGGGATGGTGGCAGCGTACACGGAAATGCAGCATCTCCATGGTAACGCCTACCTGGAACAGTGTGCTCTGCATTACATGCGATCGCCTAGCTTGCCTGCAGGAAGGCATGGGGCGCCGTGTGGTTGGGACTTACTGCTCCCTGCCTGCCCACCACGGCCTAGACGCAGAGGGCACTGCTCCTGACTCCAGGCCGGCAACTGACCTTCCTTAGCAGCACTAGGCAAGTGTAAAGGGGCCGCGCACTGATAGCCTAGTACCTGCTTTAGACTATCTATTTTATTTATTGTTCATTTCAACTGACACATAAAAATCGCATATAGTCGTGGCTTACAAGATGATGGTTTGATCTATGTATGCATTGTGGGATCTCTAAATCTCTTCAAATACCCAGCTTTTGAGACACCCCAAAGATGTAGAGTTTAGAATCACAAGTATTTTCATGGAGGCAAGTGGTGCTGGCACTTAGACTCTCCAGGCCACCTCGCTCCCTGTGGACACGAGTGTCCTGTGTTTATGACATCATCCTCCCTTTGCCCTTATTTCACTGTGATTCGAAGGTGTTCATTTTTCCCTAAGAGCTAGTTTTTCCTATGGCTAATTAATAGGATGGTCCTTTCATTTACTGGAGTGCAGAAAAGGGATTTAATTTTTTTTTCTCAGACAGAGAATGTCTCTCCATGACTCGAGTGCAGCAGTCTCGCTACTTCACGACAGTTCTGGGCATAGCCCCCTGCGCCAAGGTGCGCATGTTAAGACGTTTTGCTGGGGCGTGATCCACCCTGGCGGGGCAGTTCTCAGCGGTCCTTCAGCGGACCTGGAGCAGTGCTCGGTGTGGGCACAGGCCAGAGAGGTGCTGAGCCTGCCACTGGCCGGCAGAAGCTTGAAATGCTCAGCAAGTGATGCCCCAAGGTGCCAGAACACAGCTTAGAATGCAGAGGAAAACAGTGCGATCTGCAGGGCTAGAGGTGGCCTTTGGGATGCAGAAGATGCGACTATGTGAAGGACAGGACGAGAGACCGTGGCTGGTCCAGCACCAAAGCTCTGCAGACTGGGTGGTATCTTCCCCTGGAACAGGGCTTGCCCAGACACCTGCTGGGGACAGAATCAGGGGGAAACCCAGCCCCAGACCGAGGAGGAAGGGAGGTAAGATTAAAAGACGTGCAGGGAGCAGCTGGCGCAGAGCAGGAGGGTGAGCAGTTAGGGAGCTCAGGTCTGAGAGCCAGTCGGGAGGTGGGGAGAGGAGGTGGGGCAGGAGGCAGAAGCAGACCTCGAAGTGTGAGCATGGACGTGCGGTGCTCTGTGCTAGTAGCTCAGGGAGGCAGGGAGCGATGTGGAAAGACAGCTTGGCCAGGGAGGACTGTGACATTTGATGGCCCCAGCATAGCCGCCTCTATCACACCGACGCTTGCTTGCTGCTGGTTGACCCTCCGGCTCCTACTTCCTCTAAGTCACCCTCAGCTGGTGCACGATTAGCTCCTGGTACCTAACAAACCACCCACAAGCTAATGGCTTAAAAACCACTATGATCTTTGTGTTGTGCGGGAGGTTGTATGTGCCTATCTGTAAGTATGTATGTGCACACTACGTGTCCATCCATCCATCCATGCATCCGTTCATCCACCCACCCATCTACCCATTCATTCATTATCTATCTATCCATACATTCATCCATCTATCCATCCATCCATCCACCCACTTATCCATCAGTCCATTACCTACCTATCCATCTCTCCACCCATCTACCTATCCTTGTATTAACTGTCCTTCCATCCAGCCATCCACCCATCTAACCATTCATTCATTCATTACCTATCTATCCATACATCCATCTACCCACTTATCCATCAATCCATTACCTATCTATCCATCCATGCCTCCATCTCTCCATCCATCTACCCATCCATGTATTATCTGCCTTTCCATCCAGGCATCCACCCATCTACCCATCCATCTACCCATTCACTCATTATCTACCTATCCTTTACCTTCCTCATCTTCCTCAATTTTTCTCAACCCCAGTGCTAACAGCCCTCTTTAGAAACCTTCTTAAGGAAATGCAAGATCTGTGAACCTTTTAGAACACAGCTCGGTCCACATGTGTTCTCAGTGGTTCTGCACACAGCCGGAGTTGCTGGGACCCAAGACGTGGGGCCTCTGTGCACAGAACCCCTCTCCTGGGTCCAACAGAGGGGGAGGAGGGATGTACCCTAGGGCTAAAGGTGGGCTAGGAAGTAGAGGTTGCTTTGAGAGGAATGTGATTCGACCTTTCTGCCACAGAATTTGAATCCCACTTGACAGTCTGATGTTTGATAGCTACACAGAAACTTTCTCAGTACTATAAATGAGGAACTTCCTGTTGAAAATCTACTGCTACCTTAGATGGCGAAGGCTTGTTTAGATTACAGACATGCAAATACCTTAGCACATGAGCACGCACAGCACCTGAAGGTCCCCACCTCTGGATGATAACGCGTGTTCTGAAGACACTCTCCAAGACCCCCTTCTGCAGTGCTCCGAGGCTCATTTGTAGTAATTCTGCAAGTGTACTAATTGGTCCTGTGACCTAGAACACACAATCTAACTTTTGATGGCTCTTGGCTTTTCTCATCTGTAAAATTACAAGGTTGGTTGAGTTAAATTCTAAGGACTGCTCAGCTAAAACACTCCGCACCAGGGATCCAGGGTTAGAACGGGGATATTTTGACTTCTCCGTCATCCTGGCTGTTCTTTTTCCACTTTCTCTGAGGGTTTTCCACCTCCTCTAACCCACCCAGAATGTTAGCTCAGCAGATGGTGACACTCCCGCGGATGCTGAAGACAGTGGCTGAGATAAGGCCACTGTCCAAATTTCCACGGGGGACTTTCCTGAGCTCTCGGTCTAAGTGCTGGGAAGGTCTGGCTAATGCGAAAGGAAAAGCCAAGAACACATAAGGAGACACACACAGGGCACAGCCACACGGCCCGAATCCCCCAAGGTCAAGGAGATTAGAAATAGCAGAGCAAAGCTCTGTCCAGAGAACCACATTTGGTGCTGAGCTGCCACTCCAGGTGGGCTTGCAGGCGGCTCTGCGTGGGAGTGGCACTGCCATTTGCTTTCTGTGACCTTCAGAGTGACAAACTCTGCTGCAAGCATTCGACTGCTGGTACCGCTGGTACCAGCCAGCTAATGGAGTTGCCCGCCTTGAAAATGCCTCGGTGGGTAACGTGGTGCCAGGCTCCTGCCCTCGGATTCCCTGCTGCCACAACAGAGGCCTTATTTATGAGACTGGAAACAAAAGGAGAAGAAGGACAGAAGGGCCTCAGACGTGGCTGGTGAGGCTCAGCCTGCCTCTATTTGTCCTCGTGTGCACCCGAGATCCCCGGGTTCAGGCCAAGCAAGGGGATCTCAGAGGCAGGCAGGAGTCCTTGAGGACCGGCAGGCAGCTGCGCGCAGGGCTGGAGCATACCCGCAGCCGTGTTGAAGGACCTGCTGCTTCAACACCTGGACGAAGCGAGCAGCAGACAGAACGTGCTGGGCGCACAAGCCCAGCTCCAGGTGGAGCCGATGGGGCCAGTCAAGGTCACACTCACCAGCAGACACGGACAGCAGGACAGGCTCCGGGGATGCGGGTCACCGGGGAAGCAGCATGCCCACCACAGGCTGAGCGGGGACATCCCGGCGATGCCTACAGAAGGAAGGAACAGGAACCACCTGGCCAGGCCACTCCTGGAAGTGCACTGAGCCAACCTCCACGCCAGGGCTGGGCTATGGGAAGCCAGGAGGGGCACCTGCCTGCAAGGAATCTATCTTCCAGTGCTGAGGGGGACATAGGGCAGGACGACTAAAGGAATAGAGAAAGGAGCCCAGAAGCGAGCCCGGGTGCTGGGTCCAATCAAGGCTGTCTGCCAGGTGTGGCTGTGGTTTGCCCCCAGAGCTTCACCAGCTGACACTTGGCTCCCAGTGTGGCCATGCTGGAAGGTGGCCAGACACTCTAGCAGTGGTCACTGGTGCTGCCTCAGGAGAGATCGTGCTAGTGCTCGTCAAACCCTGATTAATTTTGGAGAGAGGGATGCTATAAAAGGGCCCAACTGCCTATATCATTAGGAATGTGTTTGTGCGTGTTCACGCACACTGGGAGGACGCGTTTGTCACCTTCCTGCTCTTCATTCAGCATGTGACACAACACTGATTGACAGCAACAGTACTTAAAGTGACATTAAATCTGCATTAGAGTATGTAAGTTAGGATGCCAGAAGAGTGAGCATCACTCAAAAAGATTTATTTTTCTTCTTATTCTGGGGAAGGAGCTAGAGCGTTTTCGGTTGCCCACAGGAGAGCTCTATCACGTTAGGTGGAAGTAGGACCTCGTTACTGTTTATTTCGAGATTAAGGCAGATGTAAAGAGGCATGTTTGGGTATTGGGTTGGCGAGGGGTGCACTATGGGGTTGATTTGGATGGTCAACTCGGTTGGTTTAGGAGATGCTTAAGATTAAGAGGCTTCTGCGGGTCTCGGTGAGGAGCCTCTAGGAATGACTGGCTCGCAGGATAGCAACCTGAGGTGGAGACTTTCCCTGAGTGTGGGCAGCACAGCGGGCCAGAGGCCTGGAGAGGAACAAACAGTTGGAAGAACAAGGAAGCAGCGGCAGGTGCCCCAGCTCCGTTCTTCCTGAGCAGGTCTCAATGGCTTCTGCACCCCCTGAGGACATCAGACTCTGACTCCTTCCTTCGTCCACAGGCAGCCCTTCCCAGTGGCTCTCCAGAGAGTTCCTAGGCCCGCAGTCCTGGACTGGGTCTGCATCGTCTTCCTGTTCTGAGGCTCCAGTTGCCTGGACTGAGCAACTTCTGGTTCCTCAGCTCCCCAGTTTGCACGGCCATTGTGGACTACGCAGCTCCTGGTCTCGTAAGCCAACCTAATAAATCCCCTTTTTATGATCATAAAAAAGAGCAAGACCAGCTCCCTCATGGTCCCCCTCACTTCCTGTTTTACCAGCTGGCCTCTCCCTTTTCCATGTGCTCCTGATGTGGTGGCATCTGCCATGCTCTGATGCAGCGGGGGGGGTCCCTTGTCACAGCTGATACCATACTATTTGGACTTTCAGTCTCTAAAACTGTGACAAAACAAATCTGTGTCCTCTGTAAAGTCCCCAGACTCAGGTGTTTCATTTTAACAGTGGAAAATGGAGAAAGGCAACATCCCGTGGAGAAACGTCTTTGGTTTCTGTTTTTGATTCCTTTTAACAGGAGCTGCTGGGAGATCTGGATGTGCACAGCAGAAGCCTGATACCGGACCCTTACCTCACACCATACACGGAAGGTAACCCAAGCTGGAAGAAAGACGGAGACATAGGAATGCAAACTCTAAAAGCTTCAGGAGAAAACGTGGAAAGGGAATTGACAGTTGCAGAGATGAGTGAAAAAGGTCATTTCGGGTCCACACGGGTGTGACCAAGAAGATTGGCTAAAGAACTGTGGCAGAGCCGGAGGGGCTATTCAGCGCCAGGGCCAGGACGGTGCCTCAGAGGAAGTGGTAACAGAGTTGAGCCTGAAAGATGGAGATGAGCCAGCAGCACCGTGCGCCAGGCCGGTAACAGGCCAACTGCCGTCTAAGAAAGGAAAGGGCTTGCCATTGAGAGGAGCAGAACGGCGGCACCCAGATGTGCATCCAGATGTGGGTCAGGAGGGCCGCAAGCTGGGTGAGTGACAGAGGAGGACCAGACAACAGGGAACCTGGGGGCCGTGGTGACATCTGCATTTTGCCCTCAGGGAAGGGTTCACCAGGGGAATGACGTGGCCATGCGGAGTGTGGATCAGAGGGGTGGCTGCAGCCTCCAGCCTGGTCAGGCCAGCGCGATCGCAGTGCTGAAGGGAGGGGTCGCTGGGTGTGGATGTGAGGGGAGGAATGGGAGCTGATGGGGTCCTAACGGCTGGGTCAAGGCAGCGGGAAAAGACATTAAAAGGTAAGTGCTGAGCAACTGCACGGGTGCTGGGGGGATGCTGGAGGACACGCAAAAGTCCTGGGAGGGAGACTGATGTTTTGAGGGGAAATGCAGGAGTTCTGCTTGGGCCGTGCAAGTTTGGTGTTTCTTAAGCACCTTCCCATGGATTTGCATAGGCAGTTAGATTTATGAGCCTGGGGCTCAAGGAAGACATGTAGGGTAAAAATAAAAATGCAAAATATGTGTCAGGTACACACAGGAATGACTGAATAGTCTCTGCATGTGTATGTATGCACGTACACACATGATTTTGAAAACTGTGTGTGGTGCACTACACACGAACAACGTGTGTGCACGTATACGAGCACATGTGACTTGAGTCGTGTATGTGTCTGTGGTGTGCATCCTCATGCACATGAATAATTTTTAAGAATATATGGGTGTGACCCAGCCATCCCACTCCTCGGTCTATACCCAAGGCTTCAAAACACCACACTACAGTGACGCAGCCACTTCAATGTTTATAGCAGCTCAATTCACAACAGCTAAACTGTGGAACCAACCTAGACGCCCTTCAATAGATGAATGGATAAAGAAACTGTGGTATATATACACAATGGAATATTACTCAGCATTGAAAGAGGATAAAATTACGGCATCTGCAGGTAAATGGATGGAGTTGGAGAACATCATGCTAAGTGAAGTAAGCCAATCCCAAAAAAGCCAAAGGCCAAATGTTCTCTCTGATAAGTGGATGCTGATCCATAATGGGGGAGGAGGCATGGGAAGAATAGAGGAACTTTGGTCAAAGGGGAAGAAGGGGAAGGGACATGGGGACAGGAAAGATGGTAGAATGCGATGGACAACAGTGCCCTAAGTCTATGTCTGACGGCACACGTGGTGTGACTCTATATCATGTACAACCAGAGAAGTGAAAAGTTGTGCTCCATTTGTGTACAATGAGTCAAAATACATTCTGCTGTCCTGTAAACCTAATAAGAATAAATACATTTAAACATTTTTTAAAAAATAAGAATATATGTATGTCATATGTACATTGATGATTCAAAGCCCTGGGGGGAGGGGGGCCCTCAGAGTCTGAGCCTTGCCTGGGAGTGTCCGCCTTTCCCCCTAGAGAAGGAAGGCCAGGGAGGAGGCTGTGCAGTAGTTGGGAGGGGGAGGGCTGATGCACGTGGTGGCCGATGTGCCTATTTGAGAAAGTGGCAGGCGCGGCTCTTACAGCACAGCATTGCCGGGATGCCTGGTTCCCCTCGCCTCTCTGCCAGAGGTGTAGGGAGTGGAAAGCCCAAGAGACCTGGGCAGGGAGAGCCAGAGGCACTTGCTGGCCATCTCTCTCTGCAGGGGTAGCAGCTGAGGGAGGCCACAGCCTCATCTCTCTCCACACAGATTGGCACATTCCTGGTGCATCATTGCTAGGTTGGATTTGGAATGTCCCCCAGAAGCTCATGTGTGAAGCCGCACAGCCGTGTGCAGAGGTGAAAAGGCTGGATTAATACATCAGTGGAATGGATTATTAATTTGAAAGGAGGTACTGGCTGGTAACTGCAGCCGGGTAGGGCATGGCTGGCGGAAGTAAGCCGATGGGGCCTGCCCTTGGGCTATGACTTGCCTCCTGCTCCTCTCTCCCTGCTTCCTGGCCACCATGAGCTGGTGACATTTCCTTTGCCATGCCCTTCCACCATCGTGTTCTGCCTCACCTCAGATCCAGTGCAATGGAATCAGCCAGTCGTGGACTGAACCTTTGAAACCACGAGCCCAAATGACTTTTCCTCCTCTAAATTGTCCTTATCAAGTGCTTTAGTCACAGTGACACAAAGATGACTAACAGATTCATCCTTCAGAATAATGCAGCAAATAGTCTCTTTTCAATGCCACTCACCATGGAGGGGGAACCACAAGAGCTTGTCCAGCCAGTTGTGCAGCCAGACATTGACTAAGAATGTCACAGAAAGGGCAAGAACTGGGGGAAACTCCTGAAGATTTGAATACAAGAAGCACTGGTCACTTGTGCCAAATCAAGACTGGCCTTCTGGCCCTGGCCACCCTCCAAATCCCAGTGATTCTCCATTGTCAAGAGTACCAGGATCAAGGTCAGCCTCTGATGCACACGAGTGCCACAGCTATTAGAAAGTTGCTTGGTTGCTGTGACCTGGGTTCCTCACACACTGTTAGAGGCAAAAGGAGCTCGTGGACTAGAGCGAGTGGTACCTGGCAGATGCCGGGTCCCCAAGAAGATGATGTGCTCTTCAGCACCTGTCTTCTTCACAGGCAGCCTTCCGATCAAATTCTTAATGAATTATAAATTTTCATTACAAATGTTTTTCCTTCTCTAAATGCAGGGAACAGAGCTTCCAAATTTGTCCCTGGGGCATCTCTTATCTTGCAATTCTGCTCTTTAACTTCTGCACCATAATTAATTAAGGTAGGGTGTGTGTGTGTGTGTGTGTGTGTGTGTGTGTGTGTGAGTTGCCTCCTCTTTTGTCATATGCCCAGTGCAGTGACAGACTCTTAGCAACTGCTTCATGTCCTTGGCAGGGCGAAGCAGTTGGCAGAGGCTCAAAAATATTATTTCCTGAGTGAATAAATGATGGTGGTTTCCGCAGACTGATGCGCGCGCACGCACGCACGCACACACACTCACACATCTGCACGCTCACACACACACATTCAAGGACTGGGATCATTAAAATATGTTTGAAAAATCCACTTTACAGCAGTGTCGTCCGTATCATCTAAATCACCACTTTGGCAAAATGAAAAGAAAAGAAAAATCACTGAATTGGGCCGCGAGAGCCGGGCATAAACATGTTAAGGATGAAAGTCATGTTCACGAAGAGAAGGGGAAAGGAAAAACTGCTTCCCTGCTAATGGAAGAGAAATATCTGAGACGGGAAAATAAAAGGCAACCGGAAACAAAAGCAAGATGAATCGCTTTCATTCTGCGGGGAGCTCCGGGAAACAATGCAGCTAAATGAGTTACAATCCCTGACAAAGATCTCCTCTGCTCTCCAAGGGCTTTTATTGTGCAGCGCCAACCAAGAGTTATGTTTTATCTTCCCAAAAAGAGCCCGTGTACTTTATTTTCCGCGTTCTACCTCGCCTCGCCTGGCCTCCCCGCTTGCTGAGATTTAAGCCTGCTATTGTGGCGCTCTATCTCTGATCAGCCTTAAAGATCTGAAAAGCCCTGAGTTTGCAAGAATAAAAAAAGGCCTTCTGGTTTGACAGCGATAGATCCCCCGGGGCCCTCGGGATGACATTCTTGCACTGTGCCGACCACAGAGCCTCTGATGACAAGCCGCAGGCCCTACTGGCCTGGTGCCTTTGTGTGGAGGTCGGGATACCAGCCAGGGAAAGAGGATCTTGGGGAGGTCCTAGGCTGCCTCCACCAAGGGCAAAGGGGTCAGGTCCCTGGGAGGGCAACACATTGGGGGTGAAGGGAAGGTAGAGATTCAGTCCTTGAACTAAGAGATGATGGAATGCAAAGGTCAAGCCACAGAGAGGAGATTTTACACTATCCAGCAGTATGTCTGTGCCTCCCTGAACCTCGGTTTCTTCATCTCTCAAATGGGAGGACAGTCATGTCTGTGGCAAAGGGTAGTTAGAAGCCAATGCTTCTAACTAAAAAGCCCACCTCCGTGGAGGAAGTGTCCCTCAGTTCCACTCATTGTTATTATTTTTACAGTGAGCCTTCTGTACCCCGGCACTCCTCAGTGTGGTTTGTGATTAATACCTTTTTAGCGCTAATGAATGAACTATTAGAGCACAATTAGGGAACGGGAATGGCATTCTTCTTCTGATTAAGAGCCTGGTGCCGAGAGGGTGAGGTCTGAACTCTTCAGGGTGGCTTCCCACCTGGGATCCGACTCCCTGGTCAGTCCCCTCCCCAGCCTGTGTGGGATCTGCCCAGCCACCCCCAGTACACAGTCTCCCTGACCACCCAACCTGAACCTGCTCAGGATCCATAAGAGGGAACATAGCAAGTACTTGACCTTCCCTTCCATGACCCGAGAGTGATGGAAGGAGTGAGTGGGGAATTCCTACACCTGCTTCTGTGCCCAACCCAAATGCCCCCTTCTCCAGGAAGCCACTGCTCACCTGCCCCTGAAGCCCTGAGAGTTGATTCTCCTCTGGCCCCTGCCATGCTGTATGTGGGCCCCTGTAGTCGCAGCAGCTTCTGGAACTTGGTAGAAATGTACATTTTTAGGGTTCTCCCCAGACCCAGTGGGCCCAACACTCAGGTGGTGCTCAGCAACCTGCTCTGAGGAGCCTTCCAGGTAATTCTGATGCCAGCTCTGGTTATAGAACAGTAGCTCTAGGCAAGCTTCTGTGATGACAGGCCTAACTCTCTTTTAACATCACTCAGCAAAACAGGAAGGTCCTCCAAGAGTTAGCTCCTAGCAACTTCTCTTCCTCTCCCTTGTCTCAATTTCCCTTATGTGAAAATGGGAATCACCTTATTACCAGACGGGACGGCTCCAGATCAGAATTAATAGATATAAAGTACAGATTTAAAAAATATTCATTGGCATTAATATTGAAATGGATCCAGAACATCCATCCCTATGGGCCCCAGCACCCAGCTGTCACCTAAACTGGCCCACCATGTTGCAGACAAGCCCTTGAGGCCTCACTGAGAGGTATCACCCAAGAGGGGAGCCTGCTGCGCTCTGGGAACTCAGGGGTCTGACCCTGAGCATCAGCAAGACGAGCCTGAATCCGTATAAGTGGGTTAAACACAAGCTAACGCCAACCTCTCCCCGCGGGTTTGGGATTGTGGGGAGCAGGGAGGGCTGCACCCCGGTGAGCTGAGCTGAGTCAGCCTGGCCAGGGTGAGTTACGGATGGCCGTGGCACCCTGCCACCAGCCCACTGGCACCCTGCTCTGGCTTGGGTCCTGGACAGGACTCTTCTCCCGTCCAGAAGGGTACCAGAAGGGCATGCTTTTGTTCTGAACTTGGAAGTGCTGCACACAGGCTGCCTGTCGGTGGGCACAGGCGCAGGCCGGGACAGCCCTGCTGGCTGGAGTCGTGCATGCTGACGATGCACAAGACAGATGCTGCAGGGGTCAGGCAGGGCCTACAGGACTCTAGATAACGGTCCCGGAAGTCAGTCTTGGGTTAAAAGCCATGTGGGACTTGTGAGGGCAGAGAGGTCTCAAGAACGACCCTGCAGGAGGAAAAACTGGGGGGCCCCCTGTTATGCTAATAGCATGCTGCTCGTCTCTCCTATAGCACTTTCCATAGTTTGCAATTATCGTTTAAATTCTCGGCATTGCTTCCTCCCCATCCAGAACATTCTAGCAAGGCAGGGACCGTGTCTGATGCTTTCATCATGTTACCCTGAGCACCGAGAGCCTCGCATGTAGTAGGTTCTCAATATATGCTTTCAATATTAATGCCAATGAATATTTTTTAAATAAATGAGTGAGCATGAAATATTTAACATGTAGTGAAGGAATCAGGCCAGCTGACTAAGGGAGGTGGGGCCTAGTTCTAAAGCTCTGCAGTTTTTGCTGGAGAGCCCACACTTCACTCTACAGTCAATAGAAAATCACAAGCTGCTGGGAAGCAAGAACTATTTCTTACGAATTCAGACTGTTTATTGAGTAGCTAGACTGTGCTACACATCACCCCAAGTTAAACCACAGAGCACCTCTGCATTCAAGGAGACCAGAGTCTTCGTGGGGCAGGAAGTGGCCGCGCACGGTGAAAGCCAGACATCCGAGCGCGGTGTGAAGGTGTCATGTGCGGGAGGCAGTGGATGGTGTACAGGGAGGGGTGGGGGCATGGGGAGCCAGGAGGCTCCGTGGGACAGATGTCGACATGGAGCAGGGAGGCTGGGGGCAGCAGGTGGCCGACCTCAGCTCACTCTGCTCTGCCCTCCGCAGTGCTCAGCCTAGCTGAGTATACAGTTGGCGTTTCACCAATGTAACGTCAGTCGGATTGTCACTGTGCCCCTTGGTCAAAGGTGTGACAAGAGGCAGCTTCAAATGTTAAATATGCAACTGCAACATTTTTTATTTTTATAAACTCGAAATACCCCTCAACACACGGCATGTGCTGCGGGTGGGCCCATCAGGAGGAAAGAGAGAGGCTGGTCTGCGTGTGGACGGGCGCTTCACCACAGAACGCAGGCAGGAGCCGTGCAGGGAGGCAAGGCCAGCCCTGGGTGGGCCTGCTCGGTGCCTGGGCTGCGTCCCGACAGCAGCCTTTGAAGACGGGATCACACTGCTCACACCGGACGCCGCGCTCCTTGCCCCGAGTTGACCTGCCTCTTCCCTCCCCAGCCCCACAACCCCCCAGGACTGTCATTACCTGCTCATTTGCCCTCCCTCCCACCAGAGAGAAGGGCCAATTCCTCAAGGTTGCAGGGTGGGTCTTCTTCTGATGTCTGAATGGTGGGCAAGTCAAAAGCACCTGTTACTAAACTCCCTGGGGAGGTCGTAGCAAGAGCAGATGGGCAACAGTTGCAGTGGTGCAGGCAAGAAATGGCCCTGGCCCGAGCTAGGGGGCGTTTGGAAAGAATGGAATGTGGGAACAATGTCAGGTAGACCCATCCAGCACTGTACAAAGGGCTCTGTGGCACAGGGCAGGGGTGAGCAGGAGGGAGGACTCGGGGATTCAAATGATCTGGGCCACAGAGAAGGATGTGTCCTCTGGAGCAGGGACAGGAAGAGACTGGCACTTAGAAGGCACAGCGCAGGTTCAGGTTTGGACATCACCATGGTGAAATTGGATGCCAGGTAGAGGGAAGGATCTCCCCTCTGTCCCAGGGCTGAAGAAAGCTTTTCCCCTCTTGTCTGGGGACTGGGACGCAGTCCTCCTTAGGCCTTTGCTCACCAGAGCTTCAGAATCTCTTCTCTGGGGACTCCAGCCGTCCTTGAGGTCTCAGGCCTTTGGCCTCAGACTGAAAATTACACCATCAACCTATTGAATCGCAGGTTTTCAGTCTTGTACTGAAACCACACTGTTGGCTTTCCAGGGTCTCCAGCCTGCAGCTTGTCATGGGGCTCCTCGGCCTCTCCAATCACATGACCAATCCCACTAGTAACGACCTGATCTGTCAGTCTATCAACCTATTCATCCATCTATCTATCTGTCCATCCATCCATCCATCCATCCATCCATCCATCCATCCATCCATCCATCCATTTATCCATCTGTCCATCTATCCATCCATCCATTTATCCATCTGTCCATCTATCCATCCATCCATTTATCCATCTGTCCATCTATCCATCTATACATACATACATACATACATCCGTCCATCCCTCCATCCATTCATCCGTCCCTCTATCCATCCATCCGTCCTTCCACCCTCTTGGCTCTGTGTTTCTGAAGAACCCTAATATATACCTGTTATACTTTGGAACTTGAAAAACGACATCTAAAACACAGGTTGGATTTTCCAGTAAGGGGTTTAGAGACAAAACTTCAGCTAAGCAGTCTAGTGACTCCCAAATCGATAGAGAAATCAGTGAAGATACAAGAAGACGTGAAATCAGCCACTTCCTAACTAGCGTTTGGGAGTATCGAACTTGCTAATCTTTTGCCATCTGGACCAGTACTCAGTGAAGCTCAAGATTGTTCTGATTTTCATTTGCTCAGTTCCTGGAGAGTTGGAGTATGTCCTCATACAATTGCTATCTGCTGGGCTTTTCTTTGTGAATATACTTGGGATATCTTTAGCTCTTTTTCTGCTGGTTTTCCTTGTCTTTTGCTGTTGGTTTGTAGGATTTCTTTGTACATTCTAGAAAGTATCCCCCTGATTATTTTATGCTCTGGAAAGGTATTGATATAGAAAGCAGAATAGTGTTAGCCAGGGGCAGAGAGAAGGGAAGAGGTGGAGAATTACTCAGTAGGTATGGAATTTCAGATTTTCAAGATGAAAAAGTCCTAGCGCTCTATCCCACTCTGATTTGTGTGTAGTTAAACCCCTTATACACTTTAAAGTGGTTAAAGTGAGGTGGTGGTTAATGTGAATTGTCGATTTGATTGGATTAAGAGATGCCTAAGATCAAGAGCTTCTGGGTATGTCAATGAGGTTGTTTCCAGAAGTGATTGACATGTGGGAAAGCCAACTGAGGGGGAGACCGGACCTGAATGAAGGTGGCACAGTTCAACAGGCTGGGGCTACAGATGGGACAAAAGGTAGAAGAAGAAGGGAGCTCAGGCAGATGCCAGCTCGATGCTTATGCTGGTGCTTTGATTGCTGTTGTGATCACTTGAGGACATCCAGCTCAGCTCCTTCACATTTCCAAAGTAGACTCTGACCACAACTCTGCAGGGAGTTTACAGGCCTGGGTCCTGGACTGGGGTGGCATCTGGATCCCTCTTGTTCTGAGGCTCCAGCTTCTTGGACTGAGCAGCTGCTGGTTCCCCCAGCTCTCTATCCTGCAAACAGCCATTGTGGGGTATCCAGCTTCTGTCTGTGTCAGCCAATCTAATAGATCCCCTTTCGTAATGATAGAAACACAATTCCTGTTGTCTCTGTTCCTCTAGAGGAGCCCAGCTGATCTAGGGAATGAATTTTATATTATGTGTTTTATCACAATAAAAAAAATATGCAAACTAGGGTTTGGGGAAGTTAAATAACTTGATTGAGGTCACACCAGTAATCAGTGGATAAATTCAGGTTAGGATCAATGTCATTTGGGGGCCAGCCTATGTTCTTTATGCAATCTAGACCATGAAGTGTGTGAGTGGGAATTATTCTTCCTGTTCTGTCTTTGGTCGTATAAATTTAAGAGACTCAAGACTGCCTTTGAGATAACGGATGCTTAAGTAGATTCCAAATATTTCTTTTTTTTAATCCTTCGTGTACAACATTGACTTTTCTAATCAATTGTTAAAATAAATCTCAAGGATTTGCTGGATTATTTGTGAAGTGCAGCAGGGAACACTTCCACTTATCAGTAAATAAACAGGTACATAAACCGGGAGGTGGAAAAGGGGAAGAGCTCCCAACACCTGGCCACTGTCCAGGTCTCTGATTTAACTTTCAAATGATAAGTCAATGACACGTGGAAGACAAGCAGCTGGGAAAGCACTGCTGTCACTCTGTCGGACCAGAACACAGACACTGTGGAGCCATGGACGGGGGAGAAAGCTCAGCAGGTACGGCAGACACAGGTGAGAGGCAGATTGGAAAGCTCCGGGGAGCTGCCCAGCTCGGCAAGAGCAGGGGTGAGGCAAGACACCTGCAGCTGTTCAGCTGGTGGTCTCAGCCAGCTCAGTCAGTCCTGAAAGGTGTCTCTTCTGGGTCCCTTTCACTCATGTGGGTTCCTTTGCTTTTTCTCTCTTTAAACGCTTCAGCAATCCTGGGAGACCCAGGCTCACATAAGGAAATGTTTATTGAACACATATTACCAACAGAATGAGATGAAGGTCTTAAGATACTCTTTGCCTTGGTCTGCTAGGGCCCTCACAACTTACCCGATCTGGCAGGAGTCGGCCTAAGGGTCATGCCTCGCAGTTCTGCAGGCTGCACGTCCAAAGCCAAGGTGCTAGCGGGGCTGGTTTCTCCTGGGTCCCTCCCTGGCTGGCAGATGGCTGGCCTCTCGCTGGGTCCCCAGGGTTTTACTCCACATACGCACACCTGCGGGGCCTCTTCCTCGTCTTGTAAGTGTGGCAGTCCTGTTGGACAGCTCTTAGGACGTCATCTAGTCTTAGTGACCACTTGAAGTCCCTGTCTCCTCCTGTCTCCAGATACAATCACATCAGGGGCAGAGGTCTCCACGTCGGAATTCCAGGGGCAGTGCCCAGCTCTGTCTATGACACTTGTCTTAGGGCTTTTCTTTTCTGCCCTTGTTTTATACACCTTACGGCAGTGCGGTCACATCAAAGACTGTGCCTTAAGGCAACTTAGGTGGCTTTAACAAAAACGTAAATAGAAAACAAGATCAAAAGTGTAATTGGATAGAATAAAGTTCTCAAGCTGTGTTTTGGGAAGGGAGAGAGCCGTGGTGTGTATGCGTATGTGTCTGGGCTGATCATGTGTTTGTGTGTGTCTGCATGCGAATGGTGTGCCTGTGTGTAAGGCGAGGGGATCGTCCAGAACAAAAAAAAAAAGGCTTGTAAGAACAAGAGAAAATGGCTTCCCAGTGAGTTGGGAGGCTGAAGCAGGAAGATTATAAATTGGAGGCCAGCCTCAGCAACTTAGCAAGACCCTGTCTCCAAATAAAAAATATAAAAGGGATGGGGATGTGGCTCAGTGGTTAAGAACCCCTGGGTTCAATCCCTGGGGGATTTTTATTTTATAAAATAAAATAAAAAAGGAAATGACTACTCAGGTTTACAGGGCTTACAGGCACCTTTCTCAAGAATTTACCATATGATGTGTTTTGCCCAAAAGAGGGACTGCATTAAGGAAGAGGGAGCTCTGAGGCTCAGAAGCAGAGATGAATGGAGGCCAGGACAAGGCCAGCTGACCTAAACAGCAACTCTGCGATGTTCCAGCAGGGGACACACCCAGTGAGGAGACTGGGTCTCCAAGGAGCCAACACTGCAGGCCTGGGCACCGAGGCTGAACGCACAGAAAGCCGCGTGGACTGCTGCGGAGAGATGTTCCAGTGGGAGGCTTTGGTAGAACACAGAGCCCTAGAGTCTGGTGGCTGCACCTGAGACACAGAACCTAACATTAACAAGCATCTAATCACACGCTTATAAAGCAAGAGGGGGGAACTCAACTGCCCGGAGGGCTCCAATGACGTGGTGCACATGCATTCACTATAGGGTCCGGGGGCTGGAGTCGGCTGTGGGCAGATAGGGGCCCTGAAGCATCCGTGTGGGCCATGGATCGTGGAGCTGCTGGGTGCTTCTACCCCGGGGCCACGTGGGGAGCCACCTCTTGGGGAGAAGCTTGCCCAGCCTTCCCTGCAGCACTCAGGCCGTGGGCGTTCCCAAAGACACAACCAGGCCAACAGTAATCCAAGAGGGAGCCCCTGGGGGCCACAGGGACAGAAAGATGGAAACCTGAAACAGGGAAGAGAGAGACAAGCCTGGTGGAGTGGCCCTGCCCCTTGTCCCACGTGGCCCTCCCTGGAGTGAGGACCATGGTCACGTATGGCCTCTGCCAGCAGCAGACCTGACTGCACCTCCCGCCCTCCTGTGACTCGGCCTCCACAGTCCCTGCCCCCCTTGTCTCCCCAGGTGTGGAGGTGCACCCCGCTGGCCCCCATGCCATGGTTGCACCTCCCACCTTGCCTCACCTCTCTCTCCCGGCTCCAGGGCTGGGGCCCCGTCCAGCATGGCTGCTGCATGCCCAGCCCTGAGCAGTCCCTCTGCTGTATGGGAGGCACGGGGCCGAGTGGACTTAGTGTCTCTTCTCTTCCTCAGGTAATTTCAGGAGTCACTAGACAGCCTGGCAGGTTCATGACAACCAACTTTAACCAGAAAGGAAAGGAAGCGATTCGGCAGATGACCCCATCTCCTGACCTCCGCTGGGAAAAGGGCTCAGCCTGGGCTGCCGTCCTGAGCCACAGTCCCCATCCTGTCTGCCCTGATCCCTGAGCTCACGTTCCTGGACTCTGTGCTGGTCAACAGGTGCACACAGGTGTGCTGTAGGACCTCGACCTTGACCAAAGGACACAGTGACCAGACTCAGGCACAAGCGGTCCCCCTGGCTACTGTGCAATTCTTATTGATAAGAACACGTTGCTTCTGTGTCTTTGCTAGTTTTATACTAGGGTTCTAGAAGGAAAAGAAAAAAAAAAAAACCAGCCCTCCTGTTTAGGAAAGGAGTAAGTGGGATTTCCTACCCAAGGAGGAGCCCTCAGTGGTGAGGGGACTGTGCTGAGAGGGAGGCTCAGATGTGCAGTTGGCGCTACGGGGCCCTCAGCAGCACTTGTGCCCCTCGTTTCTCAGGTTCCTCTCCTGGCGGTCCCGGCCTTTTCTATCTCCTGCGAATGTGGGACAGTCCCAGGAGATGACGGGGGTAGCCAGGCTCTGAGAGGAACGGCCTGCTGTCCACGGTGTGGCCTCAGTGTCTCCGTGCGAGATGGCTCTGCGTGGGGACCATGGCAGGCCCCATGAGATAATGGATGTGGAGCCCCCTGTACATGCTAATGCCTGAGCTAGAAGGAGCTTTATTAATGCGAGGGGTGATTATCTGTGATAACAATACCGTTTTGCCACCTGCTATTGAGACATTTCTGTAGCTGCGTGACTTTGCAAAGACATGAACTTTGCATGCTGGGGTTTGCCCAGCTGTAAAATGAGATATCTCCGGGGAGGGCAAACACAGCCAGCTCCCGAGATCCGTGGGGAGGTTTATCCTGGAGATGAGATGTGGAGGAAAGGATCACAGGCTTTGCAGAGGATGCGGAATCTGCCAGATGGAGGAAGGGGGGTACTGAAGACAGAATCAGCAGCTGGACTCGGTGGACATTCTGTGGACACAGAGTTGGCTCCGGGCAACTCTTAATTACCGACTGAAACACCTAATTACTGCCTTTCAATGTGCTGCCTCCTTTAACCCCACAGCCGCCCTGAGATCAGTTTCCTTATTATTCCCATTTTAGAGATAAAGAAACTGAGGCTGGAAGGGGTCATGGCCAAGGTCATACAGCACTAAACATGAAGTAAGTGGGGTTTGTTGGCACATCACTGTGACGGCGAAGCCCATGCTTTTACAATGATGTCCAGTGGATTTGTGACACATGTTTGCGTGTGATTTTCGTGATTGGCGAGTTTTTGGTCCGTGTAAGGCTGAGCAGGACCAGTCCCGTAGGGGAGTCCTATAGAAGCTTGAAGCCAGGTCACATGCACCAGCGGGAGCCTTGGAGGACACATTCCCAGGCCTCTTCTGGTGCTTCCGGGGCAACAGGTCCTAGGAGCAGCCAGAGAATGCACATTTCTAAACCTCCCCAGGAGAATCCACTAGCGCCCGACGTTGTGCATAGAGCCTTTTGGAGGTTAAGTGTGCAATTCTGGGGGTCACTTCAATTCTAGGGACAGGTGGGGGCAGGATTGGATCGTGACCATCCCCCGCCCCTTAGAAACCAGCCTGTTTTCACCTACACCTGGAGTTCCAGCCCAGCGACCCCACACCTGAGGATAACTCCTCCGGAATCCCTCTCTCCACCCTGGATGCCTCCTGCCCTCTCCTCTCCGTAGCTGATCTCCACCTGGTTTTCTGAGCCAGCCATGGCTTGTGACCCCCAAGGCTCTCCTGATCTGCTTTGTTATTACTAATTTCTTCCTTGTCCCACCAGGAGGTTCAGAGGCGATGAAGAGAGAAAGGCAATGAAGAGAGAAAGGAATGACCTTGGAAGTGGAATGACCTTGTCCCCTCCACCAGGACCAAAGCGGAGGCTGTCTCTTGCAGCCAGGACCCAAACCTAACTAAGTGTCAGGTTTATATGGGAGTATGCAATCCGGTTCTGAGGTCCCAGCTCAGACCAGCTACGTCAGATTTACAGACACGGAAGAATCTACTTTTTTTTTTTTTTTGGTACCAAGAATTGAACCTAGGGGTGCTCAAACCACTGAGCCACCTCCCCAGCCCTTTCTGTTTTTTTATTTTGAGACACGATCTCACTAGGTTGCTTTCAGCCTCGATAAATCGCTTAGGCTGGCCTCAAACCGGCAATCCTCCTGCCTCAGCCTCCTGAGTCACTGGGATTCCAGGTGTGCACCACAGAGCCTGGCTAGGAATCTACTTTTTAAAAGTTCCCCAGATGCTGCTCCTGAGCAGTCATAACAGGGACCTGCTGCCCTCCAGCATCTATTTAGCCCAGCGTGGAACACCTGCACCATTCTTAGACGATTTGTTTTTTAATGATTGATGACTCAATCGAGCAGCCACGCACATTTCCTGGGCCAGTCACACCTGCCTGGGAGCTGGAATTGCCGGCATCACCAGCCCAGGCTGTGGGAACAGGAGACCTCTCCCTTTCTGTGACCTCCCTGAGCAGGGTGCCCAGGGCATGGGAGGCTACCGAACGTGAGACCCTTGGCGGGGCCACCTCTTGGTGGCCTCAGGGTGTTTTCCCAGGTTGTTCTCAGCAGTGGCCGGGAAGCAGCCTGCTCACCATGGGGCTCCCGCTGCCTCTCCAGAATCAGCAGTGACTCAGCGCCAGGAGGTTACCACTCACTCTCCAAAGCCACTGCAGCAGGGTCTGCGCCAGCCTTCCCCGTCTCGCATGCTATGTCAGGGGTGTCTGCTCCATATGGCGAAGCGTCATCTACAGCACCATTTACTTCCCGCTTATGTAGCCTATTCTATACGAAGCTTCCATTTGCATATTTATTAATTTACAAAATTAATGCCGTTTTCTTAGTCCCTTACAGGATGTGATGCTGGTCCCTGTCTTTGAATTAATTTTAATCTAAGGTGGAAACATTTGTTGAGGGAGTTGGTTCAGGCCAAAGTAATCAAATGCTGGTAATCAAATGCTGGTAGGGGGCGGGGAAGAGAGAGCTAACATTTATTGAGAGCTAACTATGCCGGGCTCCGAGAAAATTAATGGTGCAGAATGGAAATCTCCAAATACATCCTCATAATGTGATCATTGTTGCCGTTTTACAAATTAAGTGAGACTCAGGGTAAGTAGCTATCCCACTGTCCTTCAACCAGTAAGTAGCACAAAAGTCACAGGGCAGGATTTCCATCTGCCCCTTATCTCCATTAGTGAATAAAGGCCATCCCTGGGCATAATTAATGATTTTTTCAGAGGGCACACAACACTCCAAGTATTTCCATGTCTGCAGATATTCATGTCACCTAACATGTTAGCAGGCAAGAGATGCCCACGGAGAATCGTATACCACTTTTTGACAGTTTTTGAGCAGACCTTCCCAAGAAAACAAGTGTTTTGCCCAAAATTCCTACCTGGTGGCACTAAAAATGTTGTTAACAGTAGCAACTCACTTTTCATTAAAAACAATTCTTATTTGTAACCATCCTAGTCCTTCAAGAAACCAGCCTAAACTTCTTTACCACCATCAACTTTTTTTTTTTTTAATATTTTGTTTAGTTGTAGATGAACACAATATCTTTATTTATTTTATGTGGTGCTGAGGATCGAATCCAGTGCCTCACGTATGCGAGGCAAGCACTCAACCGCTGAGCCATAGCCCCAGCCCCCACCATCAACTTTTTTATATGGTTCTCCTAAGTTCCTGTTTTCCACATCTTCCATATGCCCCTCAACATGTGGCCATATGGACTCCACCTCATCAATGACAATGACATTTTGCCTCAGCCACCCATGTCCTTTCTGGTTTTGGATCAGAGCTCTCCATGGAGTTGCTACCTTCAACCACTCTGTGGTAGTCAGCTTTCCATCACTGTGACAGAATGCCTGAGACAATCAACTTAAAGAAGGAAAGGTTTGTTTCTGCTCACAGTCTTAGAAGTTTCACCCCAGGGCCAGTTGACTCCGATGCTTTGGGCCTGCGGTGGGGCAGAACGTGTTGGTGGGGAGCATGTAGTGGGACAAAACATCTCACCTAGCGACATTCAGGAAGCAAAGAGACAGGAAGGTACTGAGGTCCCAATGTCCCCTTCAAGGGCACTTCCTTCCACTAGGCCACACCTCCTAAGGTTCCACCACCTCCCAACAACACTATGGGCTGGGGACCAAGCTTTCGACACACGGGTCTTTGGGAACGTTCCAGATCGGAACCACAGCACACTCCTTCCTTAAAGTTTCTCTTCTCTCATTTCCCCTGACTGCACACTCTCACACACGCTCTTCCCTTTCTGAGTGACATTCTACATCGCCTTTTCTAACCCTTCTTCCTTACCCTGCTTGGAGAAAATCCCCTTGTGACTTACAAATCTGTATCTCTAAGCCCCGCCTGTGAGAGCCTTGGATCTCAGACAACATCCGGCTGTTTTGCAGACAGATTTCAGTGGGTGTAGCAGGCATGGTCACCTCAACATGATCTCGTCTCTCTCTCTCACTAAAAACCGAATCGACTTTCTATGCTGCCTGTCTTGATGCACAGGGCCATATACCCAGTCCTTGAAACCCGAGACCTTTCTCACATACACCAGCTCTTCAGCCTTAACCTCCAGCATTCAATTGATTATAAAATATCATCAACTTCTTTCAAATATACTTCTGAAATCTACATCTGGGTGTTACTCAGCTTTTCATCACTATGACCAAATACCTGACAAGAACAACTTAGAGGAGAATGGATTTATTTTGTCTCACGTTTTCAGAGGTTTGGTCCATGGTCAGCCAACTCCTTTGCTCTGAGGTAAAATGCATGTGGTGGAGGAAAGCTGCTCAGCTCGTGGGAGTCAGGAAGGAGAGGGGAAGGAGCCACGGAGAAGATAAATTCTTCCAGGACATGCCCACAGCAAACAACTTCCCCTAACTAGGTCCCACTTCTCAGTAGTCCACCCTGCTGTGAATGGATTAATCCATCAAGTGGATTAATCCTCTATGAGGTCAGAGACTTCATGATCCAAACATTAGCCAAATTGGCACCTCTGAACCTTGCTGCATTGGGGACCATGCCTTAGACACCTGAGGTTTTGAGGGAGATTCTAGACCCAGCCCATAGCAATCTGAGACACCTTCTGAACCTATTCCCTGGTTTATCTCTCCAAATCTGCCTTAGGTAAACTCTTCAGTATGCTATTGCAATGGGCCCTTCATGGAATGCCCACTTACGGCATCTCTGCCTCCAGTCCATCCTGCACCCTGACATCAGGAAAGTTCGATCTAGATCCCCGCTCCACTCAAGACCGCAGCCGTTTTCTTTAATAACTCTCCACTGACCTTGGGTGGATGGAGTCACTTCTGCGTTGTGCAGTTGAATCCGTGCTCCTGAAAGCACAGAAATGGATCCCTGTGTTCATTGGTGCACAGCCCTTGCAACGGTATGCAGAGTAGATGCTCACAACACATCTGCTGAATGATGACCACTCTCACCATCAGGGGAAGACCACCTGATTCTGGGTTGTATCCTCCTCCACTCCTTCCTTAGATCCTGGGATTCAACATCAGCACTCCAGATCTTACGCTTGGTCGCACCTCTCCCTAGGTACAGGTCATTCCCACGGTGGATCCATGTCCCTTACCGTGTATGTGGCTCACTCTGCCTTCTTGCTCACAACTCAAATCAGGCATCACCCGCTTTGAGAAAGTCCCCTGGCGCCCTGGTCCCAGTGAGATGGTCCCTCTGTGGAAGCTCAGTTTCCAACCTCCTTGACCAACCACATGGCATGGCATAAAGGCTCAGGAAACTGAGGGAAGTTTTAGGCTAAGGAACGTCGTATTCTGATTTGGAAATTTTGTTCAATATCTGTATCATCCCCAGACAAACTAAATTACAGATTTTATGTGTCGCCGGGATGTTTCTGCCCAAAATGAACAAAGAACCAAGTTTCAGTGGCATCCTTGGCCTCCTTCCAAGGACTCTGAGTCTGCCTCTGAAGGCCTCACCACTCTGAACACATGCCAAGGTAAAGACAAACGAAGGAAAATACTTTTGGGGTAAAAACGTCTCTCCGCAGGGCCTGGAGAAACTGGCCTGAGTACACACACCAGGCAGGTCTTCACCCTGGGGCTTCCTTTGGCAGAAGCTGGCGTCCCTAGGAGGAGCAGGGGTGGGAGCAAGCTATCCACCCAGGAGAAGGGGGACTTCATGTCCCCAGAACCGAACAGGAAGCAAAGAAGAGAGAATCCACAAGTATAGAATTTTAGTTGACAGGCTACAGTAGCCAGTCTGCACCCCGACCCCTGACACCCATCCTCACAGTGATCTGTCCCTTCGCACAGATATTTGCTCAGCGTGTGGTGGCTCTGCCTGCCTAAAGCCCAGGACAGCGGCATGGCGAGGTCTTGAGCGCCCCCTAGAGGACACTAGGAAATCTGAAGACTCAGCAGCTCCTGCATCCCCGCCCAGAGGAGCACCGGGAGCCCAAGCACCCTGAGAAAGCAGAGGTGCACCCAGGGAGCTCCAGCCGAGGAGGGCCGTGCACAACTCGTCCTGCAGACGGGGCGCTGTATAGACAGCCGAGCAAAGACAGGCTCTGCGGCGTGAACTGCGTGTTTCCTCCTTAGCAGATGCACCTCGGAGGGAGAGAGGAAATGGCCCTGGGCTGAGGACCTGCTTTCTGCTGGGGCAGACAGGATGTCTTTAACCCATAAATCATACCACGGTGCTTGCTGCTTTTAACCTCACCATAAACCCGAGGCCAGCCATTATTTTCTTCATTCTGCACATGGAAAAATCAAGGTCCTGATTTCATGTTAAAAATAAGTGTGATCTGGAATTTGACCCCCCAGATTTTGAACTCCAAATCTCACACTGGGGACTGGCCACTTTGAGAAGTTGGAGCCACAGTTACAGCCTAGGATCGGACTGTGTCTTCCTGACAATCTGACCTGGATACCCTTGTGACCTTCGTGTCCCTCTTACCATCTAAGGACTTCCTGTATCTGACCTCATTCTTTGTAATAAGCCCTGTGTTGGGCTGTTACCGTCCATTCTCCTCCTGTCGAATGACTTGCAGGAAGGCTGAATTCCCTACCCAAGGTCCCAGCTAGGGAGTAGCAGACTTGAACTTGAACACAAGAGACGGCCTAGAGCAGGGGTCAGCACATGTTTTCTTTAAGGAGCCTTAAACTGTAGTACAAAGGCGTCCACAAGCAATACAGAAGTCTATTGCCGTGTTTCAGTAACACTTTACTCATAAAACCAGTGAGCTGGCTTTTCTTTACTTGGTTAAGATATGGCCCAGGGGAAGGTGGATCCAGAAAGGCTTCCCACAGAGTGGACTCAGACAATCCAGGCACAGAAGCCCAAGGTGCACGTGTCTTTGGAAGTGCTGAGCGCTAAGTAGATGTGTCTGAGCAGGGGGAAGATGGACCCCGAGGCTCAAGGACAGAACTGCATGGCATAGGAACCAGATCATGAGAGTGATGTCAGCCAGAACAAAGAGTGACAGAAGTCTGAAGGTCAACAGATTTTAAACAGGAAAGGGCACATCATGGTGGAAAGGCCCTTCCTGCCAGCTGTCTGGAGGTGAGAGAGTCCTGAACCCCAGCCCACGAGTGCAGGTGGGAGGAGCCACAGCAGCACAGAGAAGAGCCCAGGGGCCCGTCAAGTGTCCCCAGGGAATGCATGGAGAACAAGGAGGCATGTACACACCGCAGAATGCCAGTCAGGGGAAGAGGACCCTGTCACCTGCTACAGTAGGGAGAGACCTCGAGGATATCGCGCCAAGGGGAAGGAGACCGTCTCAAAAAGACACACTGCATTACCGCACTCAGATAGGAGTGGTCGACCTCAGAGGGACAGAAAGAAGAAGGGCAGTTGCCAGGAGCTAGAGGGAGAGGGAGAAGGGAGTTGGGGGCCACCGGGTGTGGAGTTTCAGACGTGCAAGAGGGAAAGGTCCCAGAGACCCACTGCTCTGCACCGGGCGAATACTTAACCCCGCCGAACGAACGTTAAAAATAGCTGAGATGGTGCATTTTATGCTGTTGTGTTTTTTAGCACATTTGAAAATAAGATGGAAAAGTCAACAGGGCTGCAGACCAAGGCAACGGCCACGAGAAGGTGCGGGTGGATATATGAAGGCTTGCAGGGACAGAAGGACGCCGTCCAGCCGCCCGCAGGCTCACACACGCCTGTCAATACAGCACTTGCCTCTTGCTGGCTGGCTTGCTCTCACTGGGTCCCCTTGTCCCTGCCACGCAGCATCATTAAGCTTGGATGGCTGTGAACAGCCCCTTGAAGCTCTGGCCTGAGCTGTCAGCCAGGGCCGGGCTCCTCTCACCCGAGTCCACTCGGCGTGGCGTCTGGGACCATATGTCGGGCCACCCTGTTCATTAATCACGCCTTCTGAAAAGTCTCTTAATTACATTATGTTCACAATCCATAAAACATAATTAAAATATGTAAATCCATTATATTCTTTAATGAGCACATTGAGACCTCAAAATTTTAAATTAGATATAAAATTGATGTGGACCTAGGACTATCGATTACTCATGGTAATAAATCACCCTCGATTTGGATGGAGACGACGTTCCTCCTCCCGCCGGATAAGCTACTTTTTATTTATTTATTTTTTAAGGCATTTTCTACAACTGTTGGGAACCACATGCAATCTTTAAGGACGGCGACCCCTGGATTGCTGGAACCTGACAGCACCGGCGGCCACCATCATGAGTTACGACTGGATAGTGCTCTGTAGCTTGCCCAGGGCTCCCACAGAAGTTCTCTCATTTACGCTTCAGCAATGTTTTTATTTTCATTTCAATAGAATTATGCCAATTTTCACTCTTACGGAAAATACCAGAAGCATTCCAGGCCTCCTCTGTCTTCCCTGCTTCTGTTTCTCATCCACCGGCCACATCTCACCCTCCCACATGGACAAGCCAGTCACTGCTGGAGACCCCCTGCTCCAGGTCTCCTGCTCTGCACAGGCTGGTCCCTCACTCTGCAGTGGGGTGTCCCCTCTCACCTGTCTGCAGAACTGGTGGGATTTCCCAAGACTGGCTAGAGGATCTCCTCAGGGGACCATCTCTGGCCAGGTTCCTGGTTTGTCTGGCTGCCAGCACCACCCTACTTCCTGGGAATGGCTCCTATAGGTACCGTTTTTATGTGTGCTATGATTTTTTTCTACTGGGCCCTCCTAATGACCATGTAAGATGGTCACTAAAGGTCTCACCCTCATTTCATAGGCCAAATGTTCACAAAGCTCGTAAAGGTTAATTGGCCTGTCCAGGACCTCTGGCCTGTAGACACGGCCTCTGCTGGGACACAGACATACAAAGGCACACGGAGGCCCAGAGTTTGTTCCGCCTGCTCTAGAAGCTCCCTCCCTCTAGAGCACCTGTCCTGAAAGGCCCCTCCCTCACTGCCTATGATCTATTATTAATAAGCTGTAGAAGCTTTAATTAGGGGGTATCTTTCTCTTCTGGTCACTGGAGAGTACAGGTTTACTCCTTTTTTGTAAGCCTAATGTTGGGCTCAAGTTCAAGCTAGAAGTGAAGCACATTGGCCTTTGAGTCAGCCCCAGCTTGAATCTTGGTTTTCCTGTTTACCAAGTGCGGGGACTTGGCCAGTCTGATGGATCTCCAGCCCGGCCCCTTCATCTCTAATACGGAAATGGCACAAATGCCCTCCGAGGTCGTGAAGGTCCTACTCAAGAGTGCATGTAGAGTGCCCAGCTCCACTTCACCACCCCTCACTGTGACTGTCACGGCCCCTAGAGACCTCATCACTATGCCAACCCAGGGGACTCCCTTTCTCTCATGGATGGAGCTGTGCCCCAGAATTCTCCTTTGCTTATTTGTGACCACAGGCAGCAGGAGACATGTGTGTCTTCTCTGGCTACCTCCACCAGCGGGGTTTTTCCTAAGTAGCAGAGCTGGGTTGCTGGAGTAACCTGGAAGGGGCCCAGGAGGTTATTTCTGAAGTTCAGTTCCTTCTTTCTCATGGTTTGAAATCTGAATCTCAGGAAGAAAAAGAAAAGATTCAGCCATCACTCATTTTCTTGTTAATAAACACCTGTGAATTGCTTACTGTGTACCAGTCTCACCAAGGTCAACCAATAAAAGGTTGTGTAATCCCAAATATCTGAACAACAGTGATAATAGATCAGCCACTTAAGGGCAGGTGCCTTCAGGGCCTGGCACACTGCAGGACCCCAGTAAGTGTCTTTGAGTAGTGGTGCAATGACTGTTCCCGCTGCATCTAATGCCTCATACCAAAAATCACATCATTGGAACAAATTCCAACCCATCCCACTGAAACTACACCTCCCTCCTAGAAACATGGCTCCATAATGCTGGGGTTTATCTGAGTGGCCTTGGGGCTTCTTAAGACACTGATAAGTTCCCCATTCAAAGGCCCAGGAGTCTGCAGATTTTGCAAGTTCCCCAGGGATGCTGAGGCTGCTGGCCTGGGGACCAGCTGGGAGGAAGCACTGTCCTCCAGGATCGGGCAACACATGGCAGGAGCTGGGATCCCAGCAGTGACACGGACTGAGTGAGAAACCAGCCCCCGAGATCCAGACTGTTACAAAAGCTGGAATCACCCAACCAGGGTGGATAAAAAGGCACAGGTGGTCCCCAACGTGACGATTGTTTGACTGCCTTCCACCCTCAGCTTTGATCAACTGCAGGCAGCGGCCCAATGCTTGGGGGTAAGACGGGCTTCGTGTAGGATGCTGGCCCAGGGGCAGGCCAATGCCACCGTTCCGAGCTCCTCTAAGCTAGGCTCGCCTCTGCTGTGAAGTTCAAGACACCAGGTGTGTGGAAAGCATTTTTGGCTCTCGATGACTTCGGCTTGCAAGGGTCTATCAGAAGTTCGCACCACTGTACCCTGAGGCGCTCCTGTTGCTACTTCAGCAGCAAGAGGAGCACCCCTACGTTTGGTTCTCATGATTATTCCTTGGCTTAAACTGAAGAATTTCAAGCTCTTAGCTTCTACCCACCAGGCCTTCCACCAAGGTCCCACACCCTCCGACTTCTAGGTTCCCAGGGTTGGGGGAGGTGCACTGAGGAAAAGGGTCCGGTGGGACAGGAGGTAGCCTTTGGAAAGCTTAGGTGTAAAACAGGAAGACCGGGGCCTACTCACCCATTGATTCTCTAGGAGGTATTGTCTGCATGCCCTCTGGGAATGGCACTGCTCTGGGAAGAGGAGAGACAGGAGTAGCCACAGAGCTGTAAGGCTCAGAGCAAGGCACATGGGGTCCCATGGGATCCTGACTGGCTTAATCACCACTCAGGGGAAGCTCAATCCACATGAGCATGATCACATTGCCATCTACAAGGAGCAGGTACAGGACAGTGTGGTGAGGATTCAGAGAGGCATCCTTGACGCCGGTGATGCTCTTGTCCAGGAGAGAGAGCACACTGAACAACTCTCATTATGAATAAGTCCACCATGCACCAAGTGGAACAAGGTGCCCATGTGCTGATGTAAGTCCCCCATCCTTACAGTGAGTGAAGTTTATCAATAAAAGCTAATATAGATTTTCTGGATATACATTAGTACATCAAGAGTTGGGTCAGCGTGAGTCTCTCTAAATGTCAAATCCTCTTCACAGTGCACAGACACACATATCTCTATCTAGGCTTGTTCCACCTAGAAGGTAACTTTGTGAACCATGACTCCACATGAAGCCTCATGACCCCAATCAACCAAAACTTCCCTGGTGACCTTTCACCTTCACTGCATGCTTTCTTTAAAGCATTCATCCAGATAGTGTGTCTTTCATTCTCTTAGACTCTGTGCATGTTCATAGCTCTGCCTGGAATTGTCTCCCTGCAAGCTCCTATATTTGCCTCAAAACCCAATCCAGGGCTGGGATTGTGGCTCAGCGGTAGAGCACTTGCCGTGCATGCATGAGGCACTGGGTTCGATCCTCAGCACCACATAAAAAGAAATAAAATAAAGATATTGTGTCCATCTACAACTGAAAAAATATTTAAAAATAATAATAATAAAATAAATTAATAAATAAAGGTCAATCAACAACTAAAAAATTAAAAAAAAAACAAAACTCAATCCAAATAGGCCCTTTCTCAAATGCCTTCTTTTTCTGAATTTTCACTGTAGTTTGGACAGGCCTTTGTTTTCATCAACACCTATTGAATACAGGTCCTGAGGTTGCTCTCTTGTGTATTGAATCCTCACATGAGCTCCCTAGAGAGAATTGTTTTTATTCTTACTTTAGGTATAAGCCTTGGAAAGTTAAAGCCCTTCTTGGTCTAGGATTCAAATTGAGCTGTGAGCTGCAAAGGCCAGGCACTTGATCTCATCATGGCACCCTATTGTTTATTTGCTCATCCAGGAGGATCCACAGCACTGTGCCTACACCCACAGGGCCACCACTCCCCACTAGGCATGTCACAAATATATGTCCAATGGATGGATGAATGGATGGAAGGATGAATGGATGGATGGATGGATGGATGGATGGATAAATGGATGGATGGACAAATGGATGGATGGATGGATGGATATATGGATGGATGGATGGATGGATGGACAGATGGATAAAGGGATGAATATATGGATGAAGGGATGGATGGATGAAGGAATGAATGGATGGGCAGCTTTTTCATGTGGCAGGGATATGGCCATGTGAAACAGATTTTGAACACATCTTTTATTTCACTGTGTTTAGCTTTCTGCCTTCATTAACTGCTAGCACCTGCTCTTGCTCTCCATCCTGTATTTAAAAAATTCCACCAAAATATCCATCACAAAGCTGCTCTTCCTGATCCCTTTGGGGGAACTGTGCAACCACACAGTACTAATTTCATGCAACTTGAATGGCCCCGGCATTTAGCTTACCTCCTCATTTACATTAGAGCACAAATCCAGGATGTGCTTGTGTAAGTGGCAGAAGGAGACAGCCCTTGATCCACACATGATTTCTTCTCAACTGTGCTCTCTGTACAGTGACAGATGGCTCACAGGCCCATCCTGTGAGTGTTGTGGTGCTTGACGCGACAAGGAGTCTGGTGGGGAGAAAAGAGAGGTGACAGTGAGACGGAGCCGTACCATTTGTTTATGCTTCAAACCCCACGAAATAGCAGCAGTTGCTCAACAATGGAGGGTGGGGCTGGGCCAGGGAGAAGCCAGTTACCTGCAGGACAACACCTGGAGGACAGGAAACTCCGTGGACCCACTCAGCTGACAACAGAGAGGCTTACTTCATGCAAGCTCAGGCTCATTTGCTTTTTGTTCTTTTCTAATCTGCTCACTTAAATATCCAGGATTCTCTAAGGCAACTTTCAGTTTTTGCATGAAAATGTGTAGTTGAAATGGTTATGAAAATATTGGGGGTGTAGCTCAGTGGTGGAGCTCTGCCTACCCCCTACTGGGGGCCTGGGTTCCATCCCCAGCACTGCAACAGATCCACATACGTGTTTGTGTGTGTGTGTGCGTGAGTATATGTGCATATATATGTACACATACACATATGTGCATATACACACATATGTATATGGGATGAATGTTCTTAATATTTAATTATCTTCTACAGAGCAAAGAAGGATCATTAAAACAAAAAATAAAGGAAGTTCCTAACATATTTTGATAATAATGTACAACCACACCAAAAGTAGGGGAAATGCAGTAAAGTAGGCCATTATTTTTTTGCCTATGAAATTAACAAAAATACAAAAATAATGATCCAATTGTGGTACATATGTGATGGAATGGATATTCTCCTATTCCTCTGGTAGAGACCAAGTTTCCTGGAATATCTCTAAACAACATTCATAATACACAGAAATGTTCTCCCTAAATTCTGGATCTAAAAACTCTATCTTAAAGCACTAATTAAAAATGGGAAAGGGAGGGAAGGTTTTATACAAAAAGGTGTTGGTATTGATGGGGTGAAAGGAGGAGCGCGTTACCTGGCTTACTCGGGACCTGCCTGGCCTTAGTGACCCCATGTCGGCAGCATTCCACTGTCACATGAAGCTGTCGTTCACACAGGCATAGGTAGGCAGCTGCACATTTCTTGTAGGTTTTGACCTCTCACCTCTCCCACCTAACCCTTTCTTGTGTTCAGAAGTTCTTTTGGTGCGTGACACCAAGAGTCAGAGGACGTGGGCCCAAGTCCTGTCTTGGTCTTAACTAATCAGTCTGTGGGAATAAAGTCACCACACTTACTGATACAGTTGGAATGTGTCCTCAGCTCACAAGATGCAAACTCGATCCTCACATCCTGATGCTCATTGTGTATGGAGGTGGCACCTTTGGGAGGTAATTGGACTAGATGAGATCATGAGGGTGGGCCCCAAGACAGGAAGAGAGACCTGAGCTGGCACACTTGCTGTCTCACCTTGTGATGATACAAGCAAACCACTCTCACTAGGTACAAGGGCCATGCTCTTGAACTTCCTGTCCTCCAGAACTGTGACCTACATGTCTTTTCATTCTTTATAAACTTCCCAGCACGTGGCTTTTAGTCATAGCAACAGAAAATGGACTAAGACAATTGCCCTATGGACTGGTTGTAAATCTGAATAGAGCTGTTACACATAGCATTGGTGAGAGTTATTTTAATTGGCTCCCGTGCTCAGGAGTGAGGGTCCGGTGGACATCACCCCATCTGTCAGAGAATAAGAACTGGAGCAGTTGGGAAATTTTTCTGAAATCAAATGTTAAAGATAAGAAGACGTTCGCTTCCAGCTCCGAAGAAATAACGGGATCAAGGTTCTCTGCCCCAGACTTCAATGACTAGAAAGTCAGGTAAACACAGGGACCAAGAGAATTGCAGGCCCTAATCCCTGAAGAAGGGACTGGTGATGTTCCCCAACCAACCTCCCTGGCAAGGCTCCACTGTAAGCAACAGAGCTGGAACAAAGCATGGAACTAAGGAGACAAGGTGTGAATTCCAGGGCTGGAGGGCAGGAAGCTGGGATCTGCACGGAAGCGTCCTGCAGAGAAGAAAGGAAAGACAGAGAGAGCTAGAAATCAAGTGGGCTGTCCCTGAGTCTGCACTGGATTCTGCTCAGAGCAAACATACAGGGAACTACCCTCCATGGGGAAGACCTTCCACTTTCCCAAGCTGCCCTGTCAGGGTAGTGGTGGTGAGCTGGCATGATTGGCAGGTAGTGCCCGTCACCCATGGAACCCAGCTCCAGGTACCCTCCTTTGGTGCTCCTCACCTGGCCCTTGACTCACAGGCCAATTTCTCATTTACCTGGAACACCGAAACCAGATCTGTCTACACTGACACTCCGTTCCCCATAAATGCACGTACCTACAAGAAAATACATGCAGCCCCGGCCACAACCTGCCCACGGGTGCACAAACCCCTCTGCCCACACGACCATCCACTCTTCGCTCTCTGCGAGGGGCTGAGGGCTGTGGGTGGGAAGCTTCCCTGCACCTCCGCCTCAAGCCTGTGCCCCTGACCAAGACTTCAGGATGTGTTGAGCAGACACATCTGTCGCGACTCCTCCCAGTCACTTGTCCATATAGCCTAGAGAGCCAGAAAATAAGGAGCCCCAACCTTTCTATTGTCAACACCAAGCCTTGCAAGAGAGACCTTCCCTCCAGAGGCTGCATTTACTGCAATTCAGAGATCTGAGCAGTGTGACTTTATTCCCAGTAGAAAATATAGAGCAAGAGCCTGGTCATGCCATGAGAGCAGCACCCTATTCCCACTGCCTGTGGCTGTGTGGGCAGGATGCAGGGCCGCCAGGTGCCAAGGCCACAGTCAAGAGTGGGCTTTTACCTGGACGGGAGGCTGGATCTGATCCTGTCTTGTTCAGAGACGTGGAGAGTGTCATGTCACATCTCAAAGTCTATTTACTCATCTGTAAAATGAGAACAATGGTACTCAACTCGAGAGGCTTATTGTGAAGGTTAAATGAGGTGCTTCAAGCAAATGCATCAGCTTTGAATACCGCCAGGGCTCAGAGCACCATTGGACCAGGCACGAGTGTTCCCAGCTGGCCTCCTGTACCTTTTCAACCTTGCTTCTGGAACTCCATGAACTTTTGCACTGTCTTTCATCTCTCCACTGATGTCGCTCACTTAAGGGGTGCAATTGACCAGAAGGAATTAGTTCAAACACTCCAAAGCTGCCTTTACCCTCCTTAGTTCACCAAGCTCAGAATGTGTGGATTCTGCCACAAAACCCCACAACCTCCTCCCCCAGGGAATTCAAAAGGGACCCGTGGGATCATCTGAAAGGAAACTCTGAAGGGGCTCCACCCTCCCACAGTGCCATGTAACCCCCTGGCCCTTCTCCCCTTTTCCACGTGGACCTGCTCAGAAAAATACTTTTGACTGTGTCCCCCAAAGCGAAGGAAAGCTTCCTCATGCACACAGACTCCATAAGCCAATAAAAGCCTCATATTCTTGGTGACCTAGACTCTATCTTCTCCAGAAAACTCCCAAAACAAGCAGAAACCAATAACCGAAGATACAGAAAAATAAAGTCATGACAAAGTGTATTTTCTGCTGGCCAAAATATGTATTATTTTTATAATAAGAAAATTACAATAATCATCAGCCTGTGTGAGGAAGCTCATCTCGGCCATGGCTCAACACAGAGCTGGTTTTAATCTCACAGCTGCATGCTCTGGCATCTCACTTGAACTTCCAGAACAAATATCCGATTTCTTTTCTTTTCTTTTCTTTTTTGGTCCCTTTCCTGCATAAAGCTTGGTCCGGCACCGCGATTTCTGCAATTCAATCTGGCTATGCACGACTGTTTCTCTCAGGATGACTCTAGGTCAACACAGTTCTTTATCCTCAGTCCCTTTTCTGTGCTGAATTCTCCAAACCCCCCTCCACACCATCTGCCCACCTCTGAAGACTCTGAAAGTCTGGTTCTCATCCTGCAGTGCTAGAAGGAGAGAAGCTCGAGCTGCTTCCTGGTCGGAACACGCTGAACCTGTTTCCCTTCTTGGTACCCTGTCCCTCCTCCCAGGGAGGCGGGCCACCAAGGAACTTCACTCCAGACTCCATTGACAACTCGCACTAAGAACGGGACCCTTTTGGAATTCGCCACTGGGAATCTGCCCATACCTTCTCAACACCGGGCATCTCCATAACAACTCCTTCAGTATTCCATGATGGAGGAAGATAAGGAAGGATATCATCCCTTCATGGAATTCATATTTTAATATATATGTGAGTTCCAACCTTTTAAGTTGCTTCTCATTCTAAAAACACTTTAGGTCCAACTTGGCATGGTCAAGTGTAACCACTGGTCTATTCTCCATTTTCCATATATTTTCTCCTAAGACATCTTCTCAAGGTCTCCAAAGGCTAAGGAAGCCATTCTCCAGGGACCTATCATGGAAGGATCCCCTTAGAGGAGCTTCCTCGTGCAGGCAAATGCCCAGGCATGCACCAAGAAGGAATTCTGCAACACGCTGCATGCAGTTTCCATGCAGCCATTTAGAGAGTGTCTCTTTCCATTGATCTAGTAACATAAAATCATTTTCTAAATCACCATTACATTCATCAATGCAATTAAAATTGAGCTAAACGTCACAAACATAATTATTGTCAACTCCCATTAATTTCATAGTGTGCTCTAATAGACTTCTATATGGCAGCTGTACCCCTTCAAATAAACTGGAATCCGAGACACACCAGAATAAGAGCCTCCTTCTCAAATTTAGTTTAAATTATACATGTACAGAGCACACAGAATATTGAGACAGATGCTTTATCTATATGTTTTTAGAATAGGCAAACTGAACACATACACAGGGCACTATCAAAAAGACACCAGATATTAACAACATTAAAAATGGTTCATCCATGAAGAAATTTTTTAAAGAATTTACACAAAATATCTAGACTATAAAGTCTGGCAATGTTAAGTATAAGCATAATTATTGAACAAGAATACCTTCCATATACTGCTAGTGAATTTGGGTAATCATTTCGGAAAACAATTTGGTAATAGAAGATGTGGTCATGCATATACCCATGACTCACTGATTTCTCTATGGGAAATTTACCCTCCAGAGTCCCTTAAATAAGTACCCATACAGATCACATGGCATTCTGATACTGGCTTGGCTAATAATAGCAAACATTTGGGAATAAACTACATCCATCCAAAGAATGGAGGAATCAGCTGTAGCACCTTCACGTAATTGAACACCATACAAAAATAGTCAAGTAGTTTTAGAGGTCATCTAGGTGACTCATTTTCAAATCTGCTTCTACATCAGAACAACCTGGAGAGCTTTTTTTTTGCAAAGCAGATTCTGAATCAGAATCTTAGGTAGGGGGCTCAGGTACCTGCTGCAACACAAGTCGATCTTTGGGCAACCCTGAGCAGGTTATTCAAGGATCACTGGAACTGTGGTCTGGAGGGGTAGATTAGGCTGTGTCAGGTAGCTCAGCTGGTAAAAGGGCAACCAGAGGACTGAACCAGGTTCTCCTTCTCCAAGTCCACAGCCCCCCTCAGTATATCACTTTACCTTTCTACAGGTCAAAGGAGATCCTGTGGTTAAATTAACCAGTCTGTCCATCCAGAGTATTAAGCTGCATATGTTGAACTTCATCTAAGAAGCATATGGTCCAGGTGCTCTGCCCTCTGGGAACTCCCAATGCATGCTCTTTTCTCTGAACTGGAAAGCTTGCGTTTAATGGGATCTGGAGATAGAGATGCAGAGACAGAGGCAGAGATGAGAAACAGAGAGAGCGATGCTTGCTTTCTCCCAGGCTCAAAGGGAAACAAAGTTCTGGGGGCGGGCGTAGAATACTGCGTTCGAGGTCCAGCTTCCCCGGGAAAGACCATTTGTTTTCCTGCCTGGCCCTCACATGGGTAAAGTGGTATTTCTCCAATGCACCAGCTCTCATGAAGCTTATATTGCATATCTGGTTTTGGCCTTTAGCACAGTCAAGGGCCAGTGGGTTTGGGCTGCTGTTAAATTCAGTAGAAGCTCCTTTCACATGCAGCTGTGTGGCAGGTGCCCCGGAACAAGCACTGGAGAGGCCATGACCGTGTCCCGCACAAGGCCTGCTGCAGCAGGAAGGACAGGCAGAAAGGTGCAGCTGGGGTCACTGGTGGGACAGGAGACGGGGCAGGAGCTTTCCATGGGTGCTCCTCCTTGCCTCAGGTGCTTTGTTGGCTGTTTGATGGCTCATCCCACAAATATTTATTCTACATCCCCTTGCTCTTCCCAAGGACAGAGCTGTGACTATGTCTTTCAAATTTTTCCTGCAGGACAGGCCGACCAGACAATCCTGCCAGTGGTCACAATAATGTGAGATGGAAGAACAGGAAACTGTGGACGGAATAGGGAAGGGGGTGGTGCACCCCCACTTCAGGGCAGAGGAGCCCCCCAGGGGAGGTGACTGCTAAACTCAGACCTACAAAATGAGGCTTCCACCCACCAAGGACACACGGCCCATGCAAAGCCTCAAAAGTGAAAGAAATTCTAGCAGGAGCAATCACGTGCAGTGCCATGTGGCTGAGCACAGGGTGCCAGGAGAGGCGGCAAGGACCACCCACTGGGTCCTGTGGCTGTATCTCACAGAGGCAGTGGGCTACCATGCAGACACCAGCGGAGGCCGTCTAGCCTCGCTCCTCTCATGTTCTCCACCTACTGTCGGAGGTAAGGCACCCTGTGCGCAGTGTTTCTCATGCCATGGTGTGTGTGTGTGTGTGTGTGTCTGTGTGTGTGTGTTTATGCACAGGTGTATCTCGGTGTGAGCATAATTATTTCTCTTTTTCTACTTCATATGATAACAGCACACCATAAAATTTCACCTGCAACTTACTTTTCATTTATTACGTCTTACAGTTTTATCTCTGTCCATAAACCCATGAGTCCATGATTCTTTTGCCTTGTATTTTTAGCATGTATCATATTTTATTGTATTTTGTCAGGAGAAGACTACTACTGCTAACAAGTCAACAACAAAAGTCTCCTTTGGAGAGTACCTAAATCAGGGTAATGTTTACTTGCTCTTTTTTCTTATGTTATATGTTGAGTTTTAACTCTTCCCATTTAAGCAACAAGCTAATGATAACAAGCTAAGAACATGTGCTACACTGTGCTTCTTGCACTTTATTTCCAATAACTTTTACTTTATTAATTTTTAATTTTGTGGTACCTTGCATAGCACAGACTGCTTTGAAATTCTGACTTTAGTATTGTTAACACTAATTTCTCTTCTTTCTCACTTATGCAATTGACCAAACATAATTTAGTTTTCCCATTCTGTTTTGTTTTAGTATTTCTCTCAGACATAGCAACTAGATGAATGAAAAAAATATCCAATCTGGGACTATTCTTTTAAAATGAAAATTTTAATTGTTTACATTTTCTAGTAATAATTTTTTTCTCTCACTATAAAATCTATAATCATATTTCAAACTACTTTATGGCTAGTTATCTATTTGTCTTCTGGTTAATAAGTTATCTTGTTCATTTTCTCAATATTTATTGAGTACCTACTATAGAAAAGACTATTTGCTTTATAATGCTCCTAAAACATGAAAAATAAGCTATTTACAAGTGTACTACTAATTGTCTCATGATAATTCACATTCTCCTCACAATTGATATTTGTATTATCATGCCAAATTAAAATGATTTTTATTTTGGTATAAAATTTATTCTATAAAATTTACCATCTTAACCATTTTCAAGTGTACAATAGTAGTGTTAACTGCTAAGTGAAACTGTTTCCTTGGAGTCAGCTTCTGGGGATTTATTTTGTCGTTTGATTGGACCATGTTTCCTTTTCTCTCTGTGCCTTTTTTTTTTTTTTTTTGACTGAGCTTATGTATTTGAAAAAATAACTACTTCTCCCAGTCTTTATAGATGGGCTTCATACAGGGAAGGCTTTCAGCAATCAGGCTGACTAGAGATTCTTGGGGCCTCTCAAATCTTCTCTGGCCTTGTGCATGTAATAACCCAATTAGAATCATCAGGGGCTCATCCATCTGTTACTCCCTATGATGTCCATCTGCAGAACTGCAGGTTCTTCGATGTTGTGAGTAGTCTGCCCAGAGCCCTCCTCTGTTCTCAGAAACCCCATGCATGTGAAGTATGCCAGTTCCCATCAGCACTCTGACACAGGACAGAAACCTGTTCTTCAGGCAGCCACCCCAAAGACTGGAAATTTGAATGCAAGTGCTATCTTTCCTTTCCCTTCCAAGAGAGAGGCTGAGCTGGGTTTCCGCCTAATCATGCTGAGCTGTCGGCTTGAGGGAGGGATCATTGTGGGTGAAATTAAACACTTTCATACCATTCCAATGCAGTTGATCTCAGCTTTGCATTTACCTAGGGAACTGCTTCTCCTTTCTTGGTTTCTGATATTGTTGTAAAGATTCTGGATTCTTATTGTTAAGGCAGCATCTCCATTGGAGAACTAGTCTTCCCTTCTCTTTGGAAACCTTGTTCTCAAAACTCATACTTTTGATCTCCCCTTTTAAGCAATTTTTTTTCAATTTTCAATTTTACTTTTTCTCCTTTGATTTTCATTACCCCAGGCTCCCCTATTTGGGGAATTAATTTCACTTTGTTATTCTTGCTTTCAGCTCTTGAATTACCCATCACACAGGGCTAGGGACATAGAGGTATTTGTATAGGGTAATATCACTATTCTTTAAACTTTAGTTCCTAAACTTCAATTTTTTTTAACATTTCCTTTGCTTTAGACTGGTTGCAAAAGTTCTTTGGATTATGGGACATAAGTTCTTAGCTAACATGGCTTGTTCAAGTAGAGATAATGGTGTGTTTCATAATGCATGGATTCTCACTTTTTCACCATGAAGGCCCAGAGAATAAAATCAGGAGGCCACTTTGAGCTTAAAGAAAGAAAGATGGGGCAAATTGAAGAGCATCCTGGCTGCAGGCAGCAGGACAGAGGCTGCTGGGAGGACCAGTCTGAGCAGTGGCCAGGGGGTTTTAGAACACTGAGGTGCCGAACTGCATTGTGAGTTGTTTCTTGCTTGATGCGATGAACTACTATCTCCACTGTCAGAGCTTCAGATCAGACTTGTCACTGATGATAGAGTTCATCTGTTCCTTCACTGATCATCTCTCTAAGTCCTGGAGATTCCATGTGGTATGCAACATACCATCCCTGACCTCCTAGATTTGCATCGTGTGTATTTGGTGAATGCTTGGGAAATGGGTGATGTGGGCCATATTCACATGCCCACTTCAGGACCAGGGACAGCAGAAGTCCCCAAGGAAAACAAGAGCAGGAAGATCCTGGACACCCTTTGGATTTGTAGGATGGTCCTCTGGTTACCGTATCTTGATTACTGAAGGAAAGCAGACTGAAGGATTTGGAAATGCTCGTTTTACCTCCATAACGGTTCATATTTTATTACTGCTCCGCGTCACTCCTTATCCTTTCAAAACTACCTCAGTGACTTTCTCTATTACCCTTTTAAATCAAGGTAAAATAGTTATACACCATTATGGGGCTTCGTACAATAGTTTGATAACATACATACAATGCCTAAAGATGAAATTGGAGTGATAAGCACTTGCATCTCCTTAAATATTAATCATTTCTATGTATCAAGAATTTCCTATTCTTTAAAAATGACTCTGCACTGGGCAACATATTTTGATGACTTTTATTATTATTATTTACAAAAAAGTCACATTGAACAACATATGGCCCAAGACCCTGAGCCTACATGGACTTGGCAAGTACAAAAGTCAGTACTGACTGTGGCAGAAAGAAATCTGAAGCTAACTTAGTTCTAACTCCTCTGAAAATAAATCGTTGTTCTGCTCAAAGCTCCCGGGATTATCCGGTTATCCTTTAAATTTAAAATCTTCACAAGAGATTTGTCTTGTTTATTGGAACTTATTTTGTCTTACTGATTTCTGATCTTTGGGTCTTTTATAAGTTCTGGATTTTTCTCTTTTGTATTAGTTTTGAAGATAAAATCTTGAACTAGTTGTTTAATTTTTATTTATTTTAGCATAGTGATTACCTCTTGAGAAAGGGAAGAAACTTTTCTATTGACAGATTGATTTCTTTTTATTCTAACATCTGTACCCAATATCTTTCTTTGCAAAGTTAAAAATAAAAGTACTGAATTCTGACAATATGTCCATTTATCTTTCTGCACATTCTTTTCCATTATTTTGCAAGCTGTCTTCTGTATTCCGGGGACACTTCTCAGATATAGACTTGAGCATCTGTCTTGCAGCTTACTCTGCAGACTGTTTATTTGTTTTTATCTGCTTTATTTCTTTATATTTTAAAACTCCATCTCTTTATTTAAGAGACAATGCATCCTCTCTTTTTCTCAAATGGAATTTTTTTTATTCAAATTTTGTTCTGTTTTGTGAATCGAGCTCCATTTGGGGAGGGGGATATTCTACCCATGGCACTCTTTTATATGCATGTGCAGATTTTTCTAAATGATCCCAGTTTGTGTATCCTCTGCCACTTCCTGTTGTTGACCCAAAGGACCCAGCTGAAAAATGCCATGAATATTCAACTTTGTTCAATCTGTTTGCCTATTAAAATAAAGCAGGTGGTAGTCACATGCCATGAGCGGGCATTGCAGGCAATACTGGCACCGAATTCTATTGTCTCGTGAAATTGTGCATTATTGTAGTCACTGTAGAGGGAGCTAGAAGAATCTCTTCCCCTCCCCAGGCCTCCACGTCCTTGGCCTTGCTCATAATACCACACAGTTTGCTACAATGGAATTCCTTTCATTTTGGCATAAAAAGTGTGTTAGCAGACTTTCTTGTGTTTATGGAGGGATGTGCTCCATGCCTAAATCTAACTCACTGCAGGTTCAATGCTGGGCTGTGTACTCTCAAAACTGCACAATTCCATGCTCAGAGCTCACGATTTCAAAAAGAGGTTAATGGTAATTTGAACAAGGGTAGAGCACTGTTTCCTGCCCTCACTGTCAACACATTTTCTCTATCTTCTAGTCATCATCTTTCTTTCTCTCCCACTGTATCAGTTTCCTACAGCTACTATAACCAAACACGGTGGCTTAAATCAACAGAAACTTATTCTCTCGTGATTCTAAAGGCCCAAAGTCCAAAGGCCCAAAGTTTCAGCATCCCTGGACCCAACTCAAGGTGTCGGCAGTGCCGTGCTCCCTCCAGAGGCTCTGGAGGGATCCACTTCTTGCCCCTGACACCTCCTAGTGGCCGCCTCACTGCTTGTCTTCTGGTCCCACTGCCCCAGTCTTAAAGGCCAACTCTCTCTGCTCCATCTTCACCTTCCTTTCTCCTCTGTGTGGGTATGTTTTCTCTGCTTCTCTTTTGAGAAGGCTTGCGATGGCGTTTATGGCCCACAGAATTATCCAGGAGAGTCTCCCCATCTCAAAATTTTCAACTTCTTTGTATCTAGAACAAGAGTATTTGTCCAGATCACCATAATACTTTCATGATCCAGGGATCAGGACCTGATAGCCCACATCTGTGGGTATCCACTGTCCAGCTCACCATACCCACTAATGATCATTCCACCAAAACCCACTACTCATGCTAATTATTTCTCCAAATACCTCTCCCAGAAATATCTGTGTCCATTGTGGCTTTACCTTTGTCTAAAAAACTGATTCTTCGTGGGCTGGGAAATTCTATCTTGAACTGAGGCTGGAAGACAGGCTGGGCATAGGTGCAGCTCTCTGGCCCTGATGTAGTTACACTGAAGAGAAATACCCATGTTGGAAGCCACAAGATGGACCAAGCATCTACCCTCTGTAGCCTGTCCCACCTGAGCTCTAGTTGGAGAACAAGTCCCACGGTAGAACTTGGATCCTTATTTCTTGACCTTATTTCTCTATCAGGAGGCTGCATCTTGGTCTCAACACCTCTTGCTTCCAATTGCTGACTGGTTTCAGAAATATTATCTGTAAAGAGAATGCCTCCAAATGTGACCTGAAGTTTGGGATCTGAAGAACAGGCCAGTCAGTCCCGTCATGGTAGGTGGTCTTTAGGCTCTTGAGCTGAGCCATGTACATGCTCTGTTTTCTTTTAATCATCACAGTGACTTTTTGATACTCGCACTGTAGTTACTCATTTTTCCTATGAGGCACAGAAAGCTTAAGTTACTTTTCCAAAGCCTCAGGGCTAGTAAGGGATGGAGTCAGAAATTAAATTCAAATTTAAGCAAATACCTTGAAACTAGACCACATTTCAGCCCTTTCTTCCAAGCAGGGGAGAAAGCCATTATTCCATTTCTAAAAATCACTGGTGAGAGACCCTCCCAAAAGGGAAAGACCAGAAGGAAGAGCTTGGAGAAAATATGATCAACCCACCAGAGAGAGGAGGAACTTCCCCAGGACTGGGAAGAGAATGGCTATTTGACTCCTTGGTGGACCTCAGAGACAAATGACCTTGAGTCACGCCAAGGTCATGAGGCCTGAAGGGTTGTAGCCTCAGCAAATCACATTTCAACTATGAATGTGTTGATGGACATGTGCCAGTGTGAGGAACTCTGCGCTGCAGAGAAAAACTAAAAAGTTGTATTGGGACGACACACACATTTGCAAACCATTGTAAATGTTCTAGATTTGAAACTCTGCATTTCCCTTATGCAATCATGAATTTAGGGGTAAGAACTTCAGTAATGACCAAGATTGTATTTCTCTGCACCTTGTGAGCAGAGAGTTTGGGGTAAGATTCACTTTGATTTGGGATTTTTGACATTTCTCACATTGAGGTTTGGCAGTGGGACCACCATGCCCACCCCATCACCATCCCTTGTTCCGAAGCCCTGGCTCTTGCCCCCTGGCCACAGGGCAGAGGTGCAGCTGGCGCACCTCAGGGACAGGCACAGTCTGTAATGTTGTGACCATGGCCATAACAGTGAGTCGACTTACCCACAAGACTGGACTCAGGGTCATTTCTGTGGCTACTCCTCACACCACTGTCTTCCTTGCAATCAGTGAGACACTTTTTAATCAATAAGCTGAGACAAAATAAATGCTGAGGCATTTCCTATCTTGGAAAGCAATAGCATTTAAAAATTTTAAAATTCAAACACTTCCTACTCGCCTGCCAGGCTTCTTCACTGGCACTCTTCTTTGGCCTTTATGGCTCCCGATCACCGTGGGGAGTCGTGCATTTTCCTGAAAGCAGAGAGTGCTCTCATCTCTCTAGCAATTCAGCTGCTTCTCAAACCTGTAGTCATTCCAGGACCTGTTATATTTTCTGGACTTTACACTCTCCCTAGCTACTCGAGTACTGGGCTGACAAGATATGAAGATCTTTTTAACAATAAAAGACTTTCAAATGTACCCACGGCCATTACCATTGTACTCACGATGCGTTGCCCACTGGCCCACTCTTGAGAGGCGCCCTGTAAAATCCCTGGGCCTGAAAGTAACATCTCAAAAAACTCGATTACGCCCAAACAAAAGAAGTCATCATTTTTAAGGCTGCTAAAGCGCATTTGGCATTTCCAAATGAACCTCCTTTATCTCAATAAGCAACAATTACTCCAAGTTCTTATATTAATCTAAAGGCACCGAAGGGTTGTCTCTAAGCCTAGAAACAAGTCGGCAGCACCCAAGCCTCTATGAAATATTTCCTCCCTAGTTCCAATAGCCTATTTTCTGAGACAGAGATTGAGTGACAGTTTAAAAGAGTCGAGATTATAAACCCATTTAAGAGGGCTGCATTTTTTTTTGAATTTGTCACAAATGGGAAGGAAAAAAAAAAAACAACCCAGGGTGACACAGTCAGGGCTCAAGTGCCAACATGTGTCTTTCTGTTTATTCATTATTCAAGGGTCAGACCCTCGACAAAGGCCAGGGAGAAATGACAAAAATAAATACATATCAGTGTAACAATCTGCAATTTAAAATAATGAAAAGCGAGATTCCTATTCATTTTTATGGCACAAAGCTGACATCATTTCACTCCAATTTTCCATAATGGAACCAGCTGGGCTCTGGGAGGGAACTAGTAATAGGTTTTAATGGACAAAATCTGCCATTGAAACTGGCCATTTTCTAACACGATCTCAGAGCTTGGCACCTGGCCATCACAGGGCATCCTGCTTTCCTGCAATGCTACATAATTCGTGAGCTGAGAGGGCTGCGTGCACAGAAGGCCCTGAGCTTTCTGGGAAAAGTGGAGAGGAGACTCTTCCCTCCCTACAAGGGAGAGTCCCAAGCCCCAGATCAGGGCTCCACCGCCCCAGCTGGACAGATCCCTGGGGAACACCCAGCGGGCCCATCGAAGCTCTAGACTCACAGAAGGCTTGGCAGCGAGGCTGCGGAGAGAGGTAGAGGGGACCGGAATGCTGGGGACACTGTTGTCATCTTGATGTCAAGCTCTGCACCAACGTCCAGTTCTATTTGGTTACAGCTGATGCCACTGGGTGTCACCCGCTCTGGATTAGGAGGCAGCGAGGGCGCCTTCCTCCCCGCATCCCTCTCCTGCCATGAAACCCTCCCTTCTCCTCTCTTCAGCTCTCAAACTGCTGCTAACACGTGAAAATAGCAAAGACCGGAACGGGCCCAGTGCCATGGAGACCAGAATGGGACGTTCGTCCTCATTCATTCCCTGGCCTGGCGCCCTCCTCCTGCCTCTCCTGCCTTTCCTGCCTCTGCTTGATCGCCTCTTTGAGAGGGGCCTGGTCTGGCCCTCAGCCTCCAGTCCCAGCCGTCGGGGCTCAGCAGGCAGCCAGTCACCGCCCAGGTCCCAGGTTGATCCTGGAAGGCGAGCATTAGGCTTTTTTTTTTTTTTTAACTTGTAGCAGATTTTCAGCTAAGCCATCTCTAATGTTCATTTCAGTGAAGGGATGTGGGTTCTAAAACTGAATGACGTTTTCCAATCACACACGCTCATTACGCTTAAAGCATCTTCTACAGCTTCTGTTCTGTCTCGTGGCAGCAGTCCTGAGCACAGGGACAGGATTGGGAAGGAAGTTCAGAACATGTGCCTGAAAGGCCAGATGCCAGGGGAGCGCGCGGAGGGACTTAGCACGGTCCCATCCTCTGTGCTGTCCTGTCCTCTTCGCTGGCTTCAGGTGACTCCGCGACCACCTGCCTTTTCTGTGAGCCGCCCCCTGAAATAGCTCTAGACGACCACGCTGCCCACTACCAGGTCAGGTTACCCCAGGGGACATCAAGAGCAACACGGAGCAGACACGACACTGTGGAGCAATGAACCTGAAACCCTGAACCCCGAAGCCGGCTGCAGGGCCCCCGGCACAGAAGCGCCTGCGTTCTTCCTCTCCTGCTGTGCTTGCGAAGCTCCGCAGCTTCCTGCCCGACGCTTGGTGCTTCCGGATGTCTCCAGCCTCCCCATCCCCGCCCACCGGAGTCCATCATCCATGCTGCTGTCCAGCCCCATCCAGCTGCGGTCCCTGATCTCCCAGGTCTCCCTGGTGGTTACCAACCCCTGCAGGCTTCTGTGTCACCTACAAGGTGCAGCTCAGCTTCCCCAGGCAAAGCTGCTCACTCTGTTCTCACTGGAGGTTTATATGTCTATCAACTGCCCACGCCCGTACCTCCGAGGGTCTCAGGGGCCCCCTCCACTGTGCAGAGTGCAGTCAGATCTAGAAAAGGGGCTGGAAAAGCATCTGTTACCGAGATGCGTGAAGAGTGGGTGGAAAGCAAAACCTCCTTATGAGGCCCAGACAAATGTGTCTTCCTGTCCCTCAGGGGCTCCCCCAATGCAAGAGTCGGGAAATTGGTTTCCCACTTGGTGAGGATGCTCTCCTTGGGTCTTACCTCTTTCCAGTATAGTCAACAATGTTCCTTCAACTACAGGATGAGAACAATCAAGATTGGTTATCCAGAGATCATGTATCTTCACGGTGTCTAATGATGTGTTTTAAAGCTACTTTTCTTTCCAATGTAAAAATATTAAAAAACAAGGTGGCCTTACTGGAGGATGAGATTTCTTCTTGTGTTGCTGTCTATTTGTTTCTTGCTGTGGCCATTCCTTTCTTCTCTTTCAGCCTTGATTTCTGAATCTCTAAAACGGGTTTATTCTGGATCTTAAAGTGATCTCTAACCTCCCTCTCAGCTCCGTGACACACTGCTCCCCGCGACAGACGGATAATGTCCCATCATGTACATCACATGCTGCGTGACCCTCCTCCCAAGGAAAGTGCTAGTACATTCTCTTTGGATCCAGGTCACAAGAGCTCCCTTCGAGGCCTTAAGGATGTGGCCATCGACCTTCCCAGCTAGACTACCTGCTGTCTAAGGACCTAAAAGCTACTGTCCCACCTCAGCCTGACATATCCAACTTAGAAAGAAGCATGTCTCCCTGAGAATACTGTGGTTTCAGTGAGGTTGATTGGCCCATAAGATTCATAGAAAACCCACAGAGCTTTTATATGGTTGTATTAACAAGTTGGCCTACGGTGAAAAATTCAGAAAGCAAACAGCCTTCTAGGTGACCAGTATTGTGTGTTGGCAGGAAGCAGGCTGAGGAAGTGGCTCAACTAAGCCCAGAGCTCCCAGGACAGAGCCAGGACAGAGCACTGGGGGCTAGAGAGCCACCCCCAGAGTGCATTCCCCTGCCTATCCCTGGGGACAGTGATGGCGTGTGTCTGGCCTTCAACAGGAGTGTCTATGGTGGTCACCCTGCTCTTACCCACCACCTACACTGGGTGGGTTTGCATGCGGTGGCTCTGATAACAGGTTGTTGGTGACATTGTTTGCATTTCTTAGTCTCAGGATGAAGAAGAACCCACCCCAGTACTTTCCACCACACCCAGACAAACCCAGACCTGGTTTAGATCTTAGATTTAGGGCCTGAGCCTGGACACTGTTTGGATGAGACTGAAGCTCATTGGGATGGGTGTGAAATTTGTACATGTGAAATGATTGTGGCTATAGGGCAGACTCTGGTTTAAGTTGCCTCCAAAGATGGCCCCACATCACTACCCCCATGCTGGGTCTGCCTGCATATGCACTTCTTCCTGTTAAAAAGTAGAGTCTTTCTCTCCTTCCCTTGAAACTTGCCCGGCTTTTAATTTGCTTGGACCAATGGAATGTAGGGGAAATAACACTGCACCAGGCACGAGGAACTCTCTTGAACCCCAATGTAAGACTCGGGCTGCCTGATGAAGAGAGAGGACCTCCCATTGTAGCGCCCCCGTATGAGATTCCAGGCATGGGAAGGAGCCATTGAGCATGCTCCGCCCCTGTCAAGCTCCCAGATGAGCGCAGATGCTTATGTGACCTCCACCAACAGTGTCTGGAGCAGATGAGACTTCCAGCTGATCGGCCAAACTGAATGCTGGTGTGCTTTCGGGTAGTTTGTTACACAGCAATAAATAACTAATACAAACTGTCACAACAATTATCTATAATTAAAATTCTATCATCTGTTCAGATTTCCATCAACACATGGTTCAGGTGAGCAGCCTGGAAGCAGACAGGAGAGAGGTTACCTGCTTGCTACTAGACACAGCTGTGGATAATCTTCCTATGAATGACCAAAAGTCAATTCTATTTTATTTTATTACTCTGTCTTTTCTATATTGACATTCTACCCTCTGAATTCAAGTTGTAACGGTTACCAATGGCCTACTAGATATTTGCTGTGGAGCAAAATATTCATTAAGGGTCTTAAGGCTGGAGGACAATTCAGAACAGGACCTTCCAGAAAAATATGAGGCCCAGAGAGCTGAGCTGAGAGGTCCATGCCTGTAGGAAAGAAGTGAGAATGTAGTCCTCAAACGTCACCCTCCTTATTCCAGGTACACCTGGCAGGAACAGAGAGGACCTCTATGTTCTCATTTATGAAGCATCTGTCAAAAAAAGCTCATTACTTCCTTGGGGTTTTATGTAGAGTCACTGATCCATTATGTGAAACACCAAGAAACTGCGTCGTGACCATGTGACACAAAGTCATATGTAGCATGACATGGGTCATGTTTGTATTCCACACAAGAAGGTTTTGTTGGAGAAATGTCCTCATCACCTCCTTATAGCATACCTTCACCTATGAGGTCTTTCCAAAATCCTGAATTCAGGACACAATGCAATGTGTTGAATCGAATGAGCGAGCGTAAAGGCTGTGCGTGTGTGTGTGTGTGTCTATATGTGTGTGTCTGTGTGGATATTGATGTAGACATATCAGATACCCCAAGACAATTGTACAAATACATCTTTTGATGATTCGGAGCCCTCTCCCACTTTCAGAGGTGCTCCTCTTGTCTTGGTGAACCTTGAGCCCTTACAAATTCTTGACAAAGTTTGTAACTGAACTCTTGCCATTGAGGTGTTTGAGAAATAGCCGCTTCCCAGTCTCCATGATGACTTCCCACCTAGTGGCTGAGGGTAATCTCTGTCGGCCATGGCTTGGGGTAGTTACCAAGCTGTCGTGGACAATTTTCCTGCTCATTTGCCAGAAGCAACATTCCAGAAAGAAAACTAACAGGACAGCGTGGTGAACACACTCTCACTCTGAAACTGAAGGGTGAAGACTTCAACTGTCAGACACAAGATCCTGGCTCCCGCAGAGCACAGCCAACCCCAACGTTCAGCAAGAGCGTGGGGAGAGAAACCCACTCTGGACTCCCAGTGGGACTGAATGGGGGTCCCAGCCTGCCATCCTCGCCAGAAGGACTTGGACTCAGATCAGCAACAGGACCATGGGCCCCTTCTAATGCAGACCATGGGTTCTGCTCTGTTTAGGTCAAAAGATTCTTGTAACAATCAAATGAGATAATTGAGCTAAATGTGCTCAGGACAGATGTGAGGCTGTGTTTTTATTTCTGACCTTTGAGTTTCTGCACCTCAGAGGCTGCTGGATCATTTGGATTACGGCACCTACCATTACTTCAGCTCCTGCAAATCAAGCCTAGGTGTGCACCAGAATATAGCTGGCCAACAGTATGTGTTAGATTTAAGAGCAGCTGGGGAAAATGAGAGGGAAATTCACGTGTTTTCCAGGTCAGATTCATAGAAACCCACATGGAGTCAATTAATTGTATGCACATCTGTTAAAGAAATAATCTCACTAAAAAAGGCAGTTTCCCTCCCTGTTGAAAAATTACTATCGTATTTTAAACTGTGCAAAAGACAGATCTAATTTATGTGTGATTTCTGAAAACACAGACACTACATATATTTCAAATGCAACTAAAATTTGGCAAGTGATTGTCAGAGAGACAATCTTATAACCAAATAAGGTCTTCTTAAAAAAGACGCTTTGTATTTTAATAGCCTTTGATTCTCAGAATGTCTGAGCTGAGTGAACAGGTGAAACTGGATCCTGAATATTTGCAGCTGATTTTTCATTCAGTCGTCTCACTCCAGCCCCAGCTCCTTTTCAATTGCCAAGGAAATGAGATTTCTGAGTGTTTCTTACTTTACATAAAGTCCAAAGAGTACTCACTGAATCAGAAAAAAAAATCATTGAAATAACAAATTTTTATTGTCAGTGTCAATTAAATCATTAATCAATTAAATCATTCGGGGACTTCTAATTGAACAAGGATTGAAGTGACTCTTTTATAACCAGGTAATGTGGCTGGTGCTGGAAAAAGCGAAGTTGGTCATGAATTTGTTCTCAAGAAACTGACGGCTCCATAAATAATTAGACTTTAAAATTATCCGTGAAACAATAAAACTACATACAGGAGGTGAAGATAATCTCAGGAAGTGGTCGATATCCTGGGCTAGGCAAGGAGGAGCGCCTGGAGGGATAAACCTCAGGTCTGTATTAATGGATAAAAAAGGACATGGTAGGACAAGGTCAGGAGAGGGAGACACAAGCCCCAGGAAACAACACCTCTGGTAACTGCTAATGGAACAGTGAGTCAGGGAACAGTGGTGATAAGAAGAAAGAGGTAGTCAGAGGCAAGTGATGGACTTCTCCATCACTAAGTACCTTGGACATAATTGCTTAGAGCTACGGCATCCAATATACACTACCTCAGCCGTACGTGGCTATCTAAATTAATTAAAGATCTGACAGACGCCTTCAGTTTCTAATTCTGACCACGGGTCTTGATGTCCTGGATGCAACAGTTGGCCAGTGGCTGCCATGCTCAGCAGCTCACATCGCACCACCATGGTCTCTTGTGCAGACCACAGGTATCGGGGGGCCTTGGAAATGTCACAAGTGGAAAGACACTATGTGACTCTTCACATTTTAAAAAAACGGATTCGGTAGAAAGTTCATTTGGGGAGGAATGAGAAAAATCAGCATGCTCATATACACAACGGTACAAAATCTACAATGGCTGGGAGGGTGGGAGAGAGGGAGATTTCGGAGAAGTAGAGTTTTAGGGAGGGACGTTTCATCACTGTGTTGGTCAGTAGTGAGACTAAGCTGTTTGTCAATCAAGATGATCATCAAATAAGTGAATGTGTGTGTGAGGAAAGGCTCTGGCTAGGACTGCACAGAGCCAGGGGCCAGGGAGGGGCTGGCAATGCCAGGAAGGCAGGAATCAATCCGACAAGATCCCTGGCCCGCAGACACCAGGAGGTTGGCAGCCTGACTCTCATTCTCAGGTAACATCTTTGACAGGTGTAAAATCATAGGCATATTTATCTTCACATCAAAGCACAGAATTAAATAGACCTTCAGGAGATGAAGGTTTGGAAAATGAAGTCCTTGTGAAAATCTTACCAGGCAGTGCACTTCAAATCTTTGAAAGTCCTGGTCCCTTTATAATGTATTGAGGAAGGTCTCAATGCCAAGTCTTCTGACTGATTTCCAGTGATTCCACAAGCGTAAGCCCCTTTGACCAGGGGCCTGATTGTTCAAGGCGATCTTTACACAATGGCGTCATTTGTAAATAAACAGCCGCCAAGTGGCTTGGTTGTAAATTACAATTCAGAAGGACAGGGCTAAGAGCCTCAATAACTAAAATTAGAAAGGGGGTAGTTGTGGTATTCCACTCCCCGGCAAAATTGTAAAACTGGGAGTTAATTCTAAGGAATCTCCCTAGGCACTCAAGTCCATTCAGTTTGACAAGATCAACCTGGGGCATAATAAAGAATGAACTAGGGGCTGGGAGTGTAGCTCAGTGGTAGAGTGCCTGCCTCGCATGTGTGAGGCCCTGGGTTTGATCCTCAGCACCACATATAAATAAAATAAAGGTATTGTGTCCATCTGCAACTAATAAAATATTTTTTTTAAAAAAAGAATGAACTAAAATATGGGCACCCTAAATGAGGCCTGAGCTCGGGTTAGGGACACTTGGGGTCAACAGGTCCAGGCAGGGAGATACATGTGTCTCAAATGCCCCAGGGCTCAGAGAGTCAAACAACTATGCAAAAATAGGGACAGCTGTCCCAAGGGAGGGAAATAGTCCACAAGAGGTCTTTTAACTACCTGCTTAACCTGCAAAGAACTGGCAGATGCATGAATGTTCACAATATCATATACCGTGGCTTCCAAGTGGTTAGGGTTTTGCTGCTGTGGTTTGCAATTTGGCAATGCTTGAAACAAATTAAACATGATTTTCCTTCACTCCTAAATCTACCTAAATAAATACAGGTTAAAGATGGAGTGGAGAGATCGCTGGGCCTCAGAGTCAAGCTTCCTTGACTCGCAGACCAGTTTCACACTTACTGAGCACATGACTTTGGGCAGTTGGCTTGACCTGTCTGTGTTTGTCTTCTCGTCTATAAAATGGACTGAGGACCACACCTACTGCATGAAGGCTAACTGAGATAAAGTAGTAATTTACTTTGAACAGTGCCTGGAGTGGGGTGGGAATTTGCCACCCAGTTGCATTAGCTGCCTTGGTTGTTAATATTCATATTGCAACTGAGGAAGCAAGATCTGAATTTCAAAGCTGAGTTTCACATTAGCTGTGTGGTGTTCACCAAGCTCTCGATCCTTCTTGAAACTCAAGTTTTCATTTATATGTGTAATAATGCCTATTTTGTTCTCTTTATGACAATTAATGAATATTTATAAGACATATACAATAGTCATCCCTTCTCTGAGGTCTGGACTTCCATGGTTTTAGCTCCATGCAGTCAACTATGGCCTGAAATTGTAATGGAGAAATTCAGAAATAAGCAATCTGTAAATTTTACATTGCGTCCTGTTTGGAGTAGGGAAATGAAATCTCATGCTATTCTGCTCCATCCCATCTAGGACATGAATAATCCTTTTGCCCAGTGGATCCATTCTGTATATGCTACCAACCCATCAGTCTCTTAGTGCCTTCTTGCTTATCAGATTAACTGTGGCTGTGTGGTGGTGCTGGTATATAGAGTGTGGTAGCATCTGAAGTTTCAGGCATCCACTGGGGCTCTTGGAACATATTCCCTTCCAATAAGAGAGGACTAGTGTATAGATAATATACACAGTAAAAACAGAAATATGTATATGTAGTATACATAGCAAATATTTTATATATAATATTCATATACATATGAGCAATATGTACATACATATAACATATGCATTCATAGTACATGCAAACTATATAAACTTTATATGTACATATCATAAGCTAAATGGATGATATCTGTTTTTAGTTTTAAAATAAGAATAACAGATCATAAACCTGAGAAGTTTGGGTGGTGAGAACATCTGGGGGTCATGGTCTGCTTTAATATCTTGTTCACGCTGTTGTCTTTTCTAATGCACAGGCTTCTGCTAAAAGGGTCTGGCTTAGCACACTCTGTGGGAGAAAGAATACTACCTGGTCTGACATTGCCTCGCATCTCCCAAATGTCCAGTGTATGGGTGACATGGAAAGTCACCACAGTCACATTTGGTCCTCCTGACTGAGCAGTGCTCAGCCTGGAGGTCACTTTTGGGAAGGTGCTGCCTGATAAGGAGCAAACAGCTGAGGGATGGCTCACCTCTACTGTTTCCAGATCAGAAGGGCCGATGGGCTGGAGGTCTCCACAGCCTGCCTGTTGGTTTGGGGCCGGGGGTCATCCCAAGTGTCCCTTCTCTCCCAGTAACAAGCACCTTCTTAAAGAACAAGGGTTTTGAGACCCTTAACTGCTCTCTCAGAGTGCACGTGGCCTCTCATGGAGAAAACACCCACAGGGACGACCCAAGAAGGGTTCCCCACATCCTCAGGGGCCTCAGCAGGATTCTGCCCTCCCAGGCCAACTGCAGGGGCCACAGTGAGCTGGGTTGGTACCCACCCGCCTCCTCCTGCCCATCAGGATCCAGGTCCACGGCACCAGCACAGATCAGACACAAATCGTGTCCATGAATAAGAGCGCTCTATACTCAGATGAAAACTATTGATTTTCAATCTGCTTCCTAAATGACTCTATCATTTGGCTATCTTAGCTAATTTGCTCCAATTGTGACTTTTGGATTTGGGCCTGGGATCCCATTGTCAGACCATACCACTAAGTGTTGTTTAATCAATTTTAAAAAATACAAAGAAGAAGAAAGAAACAAGAGATGCTATAAGCCAGGCATTCAGAATCTTAAGGGCTGCCTAGACTTCTGTCCCCACCACGGGCCAGCTCTCATCAAGCATGTCTTAAGGGACATGATATCTGATTTTTACCACTAAATCAGGAATATTGTTAACACTTACTTGACTACTGCTTCTAGTCTGGCAAAACCACCTCTGCTCTGACTGAGACTGAATACTTTATCACATTCACAAAAAAAGTCCTATATCTGTCTCCATCTTAAAATCTGCTATTCCAACCCCCCAATATTTATAGCACATTGTAGAAAAAGGACAAATTTCTTAAATCCACACTGAGCCTTTATATATCAATAAGAAAAATAAAAATCAGTGACCAAACTCAGTTCAACCAAAGCAGAGTTACTATCTGTTTTATTAACCTCCGTCCTCGAGTGCCTGGAAAACATGTTCAAGCAACTAGAAATGCTGGGAGCAGGGATCTAAGGAAAAAAGAGGTAAATGACATCAATCAGTCCAAGACAGCTACACACGCTTTATGTAACTAACAAACTAATAAAAGCAAACAAACAAAAAAAAAACCTCTTCAACTTTTCTACCGATGGAAATGCACGGGGTTCCTATGCTCCATGCCAGTGAAGCAGTGAAGGAAGCTTGGTTTGTGAGAGGCTTAGTGTGGTACAGCACTTAGAAGAATCTGTGTGATAGCTATTCAAATTTTACACATGCATAACCCTCAAGCCAGCAAGTCCACTACTCATATTTCAGTCTGCAGAATAACCATCATCATGGAAAATGTGTGTGCGGATGGTTATTTCAGGGGCATGTGTCTTAGTGAAATACAGGGGCACGTCCAAGTGTGTGAGTATTTTAACAACTACAGACAATATTTGTTGAGCATTTACCTGGTACTTTTCTCTTTAGTCTGCATTTCCCAGGCAGCATTTCATTGAATGCATTCAACAAACTTGGGAAATTGGCACTATTAATATCCTTCGGTCTTGGCTCAAGATGAGCTGAAGGCAGATGCTCAAACAGGAAAACCTTAGAGATTCGGTTGTTTCCTCTTCTTTTTTAACACCTAGTGCAACATGTTATTGTAGGTGCTTTGCCATTTTTTCACACCTTAATTTAAGAATTGCTTTTTATCATTTTGTAGGAGGAAACTGATGCTGAAAATAGCTTATGCAACTTGCTCAAGATTTCACAGGTGGCAAATGGCAAATACACACACTAACTTCTGTGCTATGTGCTTTCCTAGCTCAATATTGAATATTGAGGCTAGTTTCCTTTTTGACTCAATTATGTGTTCTGAATCTCAAGTTCTTTATCTGTAAAATGGGAATAACACCTTCATCTAACAGAACTTTGTAAGCTAAGATAATTCTATCAAGTTACAGCAGCCAACATTTTACTGGAGATCCTAACTAGTGCAATAAAACAAGAAAAGGAAATGAGGTATATTCAGATTAGAAAGGAAGAAATGAACTGCCTTTATTTACAGATTCTATGACTATCTATGTAGGAAATAAAAAAAAGAATCCCTCCAAATCTCCTGGAACTAGTAAGCAGGTGCAGAGCATGCAAGTTGATAGGAAAGTCTGTGGATTTTCCATTTTGCAGCATGAACAACTACAAGTTGAAACTTTAAAAAAGAATACTAATTACAGTGGTACCCCCACAGTGAAATACTTACATGTAATATCTCCCCATAAGTCTAAGATGTGTGAGCATGTCCTTCAATAGGGGGGTGAATGGATAAGCAACTTGGGGACACCCATACAATGTAGTATTTTTCAGTGATAAAGAGAAATGAGCTATCGAGCCATGCAAAGGCATGACCAGATAGATATTAAATGCATATAATAATGTGACAGAAATGAGTCTGTTCAAGCTGTATGCTGTGTGATTCCAGTTACCTAACATTTCAGGAAAGAAAAACTGTAGAGAAGAAAAAGTGTATTGGGGCAGAAGTTCTAGGGGAGAGAGGGGCTGGATCTGTGGAGCACAGAGGGTCTCTCCGGGTAGTGGAGCCACCCAGCATGACAGTGTGATAGTGGAGATGAGACACTGAGCATTTATCAGACCCTACAGAACTTTACAGCACCAAGAATGAACCTTTATATATGCTCACTAAATAAAGGAAATGATTTCTCAAGGGACTTACGGGTGCAACGCAGAATATAAAAATCCATACAAATGTATTACAAAGATGTGAGACACCCTCACTGAAGAGGATGGGGGAGATCTCAATCTAAATCACTTTGGAAGTAAATGGAGTCTACAAAAGTAAAGGCATCAGAAGGGACACAGGTGGATCATTCTGATGTACCTTTATTCTTGAAATGTGTAAAGTAAATGGATGATGTGGGTCGTGAGAGTCGTAGTTCTTATCATTGAGGTGGAAACGTACAGCCTAACATGAAGGAGACTGGAATGATTGACAAGATGAGGAATCAGGGTGGGAGACATAGCGAGAACTCATGTTTGCTTTCATATAGATAAAGGTGGGGACATACAGAAATACACAAAAATGCAGCTAACCAATACTGGCCAAAGTACCGACCTGGCATTCTCTTGCTCTGTTGGCTGATAGGGCCAGGAAGCAAGCACAGTATTATGAGCACACCTAGCATCCTAATTTTGGTTTTTAATACCATTCTCCAACAAAAAGCATCAGACTTCTAGGAGAAATGGCTTGCTTCTAGGACTGCAGTGGGAAACAGAGAAATGAGCCTGGAGTATCTCTTAGGATCAGAAAGAAAGGAAATGCTCTCCTTTGCAGAAAAGAGGGAAGAAAAGACACACACACACACAGAACAACAGAATGTATCAAAGAACACAGGAGCCAACTGACCATGCTCCCGATGGTTGAAGTTGGAACAATGTGAACAACAAAATAAATAACAGTACTTCATTATAACTGAAGAACAAAATACTTCATATATATAAATATGGAAAATATTATATGCACTATATTGCATGTATGTCATTATTATATTGCTTATAGAATTATGTATTGTAATTAATATAATCAACATTTATAATTATATATACAATACATGCCTATAATTATTATGTATTATATATTACATATAATTATTATGTATTATATATTACATATAATTTATCATAAGCAATTATAATGTATAATTATATGTGCAATATGCAGTTATAGTTATATATTATATACAACATAATTACATAAGCAATATAATTATATGCAACATATTGCATATAATATTTTCCATGTTTACATATAATAATCATGAGCTTCTATTAATATAAATGATTGAATAAGCAAATAAAAGGGAGAAAACAGACAACTCTCTGACAGAGAAGAGTTCCAAATAATTCATGTAAATCTTCCACCTTCAGGGAAGGGGCGCTCACCTCCCATCCTTAGGTGTGGGCTGTACACAGAGCTTACCTTCCAAAGATTACAGTCCATAAAGAGGGAAGAAAGGGACTTCATGAAAAACAAATTTGAACAGTTGGACCTCATCCAGGAGGCCAAGGTCAACATGAAAGGTCATTAGCCATGTTGACCACAGGTCCCTTCATATGATGTGGTAAAATAACCCCTTACTTCTGTAATCTTCCTCTCTAAACCATAACCCCAGTTGAATCATGAGCACCACGCAGATTCCATTAGAGGGGTTTCCTACTGCTTATCTGACCAGTTTCCCCCAAACTGTCAGTGTCACCGAAGGGAAGAGCGAACAGTGGTACCACCGAGAGAAACCAAGGACACATGACAGTGAAATCCAGTGTGGCATCTTGGGTGAGATCCTATCGCTAAGGGGCAAAGATGACAGAAATCAAAACAAAGCATGGACATTGGTTAATAATAACGGATCGATATTGGCTCATTACTCGTGAAACTCTCACCACACTAATGTCTCATAATAAGGGAAACGAAAGCGATGTATATGGAAATTCTGTACCAAGTTTTCTGAAATACGAAACTTCTAAAATAAGATCTAAAAACCCAGCATGCACATGCAGGCACTTGAGTACTGTTCTGGCTGAATCTCCACAGGATCAGCGGAAACGGCCACGTCAAGCTTTCCAAAGAATGCCCTAGGGGTTCTCCAGAGGCACCTGAAAGTCACTTGGCATACAGCAAGATCCTCATCCTTTCCACAGCCCCGGCAGCCGCCCTTGGCAGTGTAAACCACTGGGACAGTTTCCCAAACAGCACCCTTCCATCATCATCTGCTGAAGGCCCTGCTACTGCCACCCGCCAGAGGCGCCATCTCCAAGCGATGCCCACCCATCTTCCCGCCAAGGCTATGAAAGCAAGCATCAGGACAGTTCTGGACCACAACCCCTCAGTCCTGTGTCTTGACGAGGACCACAGAAACTGGGCTGGCCTCTAGGATCACAAGCTCCAGCCTTCCTCTGCAGCACAGGTTCACTGGCCTTGAACCACAGCCGTAGGATTTTGTCCTCTGTGTGACTTCTTCAGAAACACCTCAGTCTATCGTGTAGATGCATCGTTGAGGCGGCGTGACAGACTCCTGGAGTGGACTTGGTTCAGGATGTGGACCTCAGGGTTAAGAGCTTCCAAGGGACGTGCAAAATAACAACTGTGGGAATTCCTAGCACAGTTCCGGTGCATACAAGTGCCCAGAGGTCCCTGTGAATTGCACTCATTTCTGATATGCATTTATTTTTAGATTACCACAAGTTCTTCACCATAAAATGAAGATGAGAACCATGAGAGTCTAAATAAGAGTCTCTAAATGAGAAGATTTTTAGAGAGAAGCTTATCTTTGCTTAGGAAATGACCTTCATGAGCCACTCAGTGTACAAAACTTGGTAGATGTTGCTAAAAAACACACACACACACACACAACCGCTTCCACAGCACAGTCAACTGACATAGGGAGAGAACAGAGAAGGGGACCTGGCTTAGTGAAGGCACAGCTGGCCAGGATGGTACATGTCCAACACAAACATGTTTGCCTTGAATGTTCACTAGGGTGAGTGACATACACAGAGGTCTGTGTAGGAGGGAATGGTTTGCCAGAAATGGAGAGAGAGGGCGTGGGAAGGACACAAGAAGCATCCCTGCAAGAGTAAACACCAAAGCTTGGAGTCAACATTAAGGAATGGCATTAAGGAATGGACAGGACGTCCATCCAGAACCTTCCAAAGTCTTTGGGACAGGTAGCGGGCTATCCACAATTTATAGAACATTGACACAACCATTTTAAAATCCAGAGTTTAACAAGAAGGATGATCCCATCTGACACACGAATTTCAACAGCATGAGTTGGATACTGAGTGAACTGGAGTCCCGAGAATTTGTGCAAGCCCCTTGTACTCACCTGGTTCCTCCGCTCCTGCATCTCACCTGCAGGTTGAGAAGTAGGGGACTCCTTGTGACCTCACAGTGAAGGGATCTATGGCTTTCACTGCTCCAAACCCAACTAAGATCAGTCCTGACCAACCTCGTTATCAGAAAGGACCTTTGCAAACTTCAACTTGAAGTGCTCCCAGGAATGCCCCCAGAACGAAGCAGTCATTACCACAATTAATCGCCAACGATCAGAGCTATTTTGTGTGAGCTTCCACTGAGATTTTCAGAGCTCTGAATGGAGCAGATGAGGCTGTTCTGTGCAGGAAACCAGCTCTCCATGTTTCAATAAGAGAAGTGTCTGTGAAAGTGGCCACTTGGAAACCTCTAAGATGAGCCTCCGTCTTGATGAAAGTTGAATCGCCCTGCTCCATCCTGTGCTCTTTTAATGAACTCTTCCTACCTCTCAGGTACTAGATGTTCTTTTAGAACATCCAAAATAAGCACTGACATGGAGCGTCCTTGAAAGTAGTCCAGACCAAGGCAATGCTTTCCCCTGGCATTAATGTCACTCTCCCTTTTGCTGCTAACTGTTTTAATCCTGACCTGTGGTTCACATTCAAGACCATTTCTTCCAGAACCTTCCCCTGCCTGGACACCTCCATCTGGGCTCCTATTGTCCTAGCTGTGTTGGTGGACTCTTGGTGGTCGGGATCTGGCTACCTGGCCTCGCCACGGCCCTGGGGTTATGAGATTAGCCTCCTCCTTACTGATGTTTGCTACTAGATTTGTTCATTTACAGCTTCCTGCCTTTTAGCATAGCAGTACTCAAACAAGAAGAACGCTACTCCTGTGTCCGTCAGCTCTTGCTCTCTGTCACCACATACCTGACAAGAGCCACTTAGAGGAGGAAATGTTTATTTTGCCTGGTGGTTTCAGAGGTCTTGGTCCCCGGCTGGTTGACTCCACTGCAGAAACATCCTGAAGAAGAGCGTGGTGGAGGGAAGGTGTCAGGTCCACGCAGCCAGGAAGCAGAGAGAGGAGTGCCAGGGACAAGACAGACCCTCCAGGGTACCCCTCAGGGACCGTCGTCCTCTAACTCGGCACCACCTCCCAGCGGTCCATGCAGATGACCCTAAAAGCCTGTGCTTAGACCTCACCTCTGAACACGGGGGTTTTGGGGGGACATCCCAGATCTCAAGCATAGCAGCTGTCAAGCATGTATGCACCAGCCATCATTCCACTGCCCGAACACGCCCACGCGGAGAGCTTGACTGCCACACAGAGCCCCGGCGTGCAGTGGGGAACCTGTTCCCAGAGTTGGCTCCCCTGGCTTCATAGACCAGGGACGAGGAGGAGGAGGGCAGGCTCCCGTGGGAGTCCCAGCCCCTGTCTCCCCTCGCTCTTTGAGCAAAACTAGGACTATGGAAATTTACCTGCCAATTTAAGAGGAGGGAGGAAAAGAGTAGGTGTAAGGAGATTCAGAGAAGGAAGGCGGAGATGAAAACAGGTTAGACATCAAGGGGAGCTGTTTGGAACCAGCTTCCAGAAACCTGGCTGAGGGTTGTTGGTAAGTGACTGGTGAAATATCTCAAGGCGTAGCATGGAGGTGGCTGGAACTCGCGTTCTTTGTTCAACCTCGCAATCCAGCAATTTGACACGATGTTCCCTGGGGGGCTGTCTCCATATTGAAACAGACCCTTAGATCCGCTGTGGCTCCAGTCAGTGGAATAATGTAAGTGCCTGTGGAGAGGAAAGGTCTAAGAAGCTTCTCATATTTCCAGCCTTCCGAATGCAGATAATTGTCCAGGCTGAGTATTACAGGTTGGCCTCTTTCCACCTCCGTCCCCAGCCCACTTAGAGTTCTTATTTAATAGCTGCTTCCTACTTCCTTCAGCTCTTGCTTTACTGGAAACAAAGCACAACCTCTGCCCCAGGGTTTCAATGGTTTCCTTCAAGTGTCAACTGGGCTCGACTATGGTGCCTGGCTCATCGGTTCAACGTGTGTCTGGAGGTTGCTGTGAAAGTATTTTGAAGATGTGATGACATTTCCAACCAAATAACTTTAAGCAAAGGAACTAATTTGGAAAGGCCTCATCCAACCAGCTGAAGGTCCTAAGCCCCAAAGGGGAAGCAGCCACCTTCTCCAGAGCACATGGCCCCTCTCTCCTGTCTGCATTGCTGATGGACCAGATGAAATGAGAAAGTGGGCTGCGGCTGGCGGCATGGCAGACATATTCTAAGTCCCCTAGTGTTAAGAGACAAAAATCATCAAACACTATAATGCCTGTGTTAATTGGTTTTTGTCACTGTGACAACATGGCAGAGGAAACAACCTAAAAGTTGAAAGATTGATTTTGGCTCACCGTTCCAGAGGTTTCAGTCCATGACGGGCAGGCTCCATGACTTTGGTCGTGAGGTGACACAGAACATCATGGTGGAGAGGGCATGGTGGAGCAGAGCCACTCACCTCCCAGTGGTCAGGAGACAGAGAGAAGGGTAAGAAGGGGTGGGAGGCCAGATATGGTCCCCAAGGGCACTCACTCCAGGACCCAAGCAGCTCTTTTCCACCACCTTCCAATAATCCGCTCAAATTATAAATGCATTACTGGATTAATCCACGAACAAAGAGCCCCCAGTATCCCATCGTTTCCCAGAAGCCCCATCTCTGAACACTACTGCACTGGGGACCAAGCCTCCAGTACTTGGAGACTGCGGGGACATTCCAGATCTAGGCTGTAACAATACCTTCCTCCAGTGGTTCTCAAACGTCTTTATTGCACCCCTTTACATTCTTAGGAAATGATGGAGGAACTCACAGACATTTTATTTATGGTTATGTTTACCAACATATGCCAAATTAGAAATAAACTGAAAGAGGACTTTAAAATACAGGTATCAATTCATTTAAATAAAGCAACAAGAAGCCAATTGCTTAGTACCATTGATGACATTTTTATGAAAAAACACCTATATGTTCCAAATCTTCCCAAGAAATAGCACAAATGTGTCACTATTTAAGTATATTTGCAAAATACTTGAATATCAAGTTTAATAAAAAAACAGCTGGCTTCTTATTTCAGCTTCTGCATTCACCCTGAAACAACATTACACGTTGTATAGTGTCTGGAAATTTCCATTGCAAAGTAAGTAGCCAAAGAACGAACTTGAAAAAGGCAATTGACACTTTATTTTGATTGGATGCCTTGGGTGTCCTGAAAGTGTCTCGGGAACCCCAGGACCCCTGGACCACTCTTGGAGAAGGTCTTCTCTGTGCAGTCTGACCCCATTTTCCCTTCCGCCCTCAGGGACGCACAGGGGTAAACCTCCTGGCTGCTCCTCTGATGCACAGGTCTCCGCTCGGTCCTGCACCTGCTGCCTGGCTCTCTCTCCTCCCCAGAAACACCCACAGTTCACTTCCTCGCCTGCAGCTCTGTGATCGAATGTCACTGCAGTGAAACCGTCTCTCTCCCTTGGAATTCTCCATCCTCTTTCCTGTTTAACTATTTTATTTTTACATGAGAGTTCCAAGGAGGAAGAAATTTTGTGTAGCTCACTGCTCTGTCCTCTATGCTTCGGAACATCAGGTGGTATGTGAATAATAAATACGTACCATGACACCCCCTCATCCAGTTTTAATTTATTTAGTTTTCAGTCAATTGAAGTCAGAAAATATTACTATAGTGCAGAGCTGAATGAAGATACAACTTTTATTATAATACACTGTTATAATCTATTTTATTGTTCTTAAGTTCTTATTATGCCTAACTTATACATTAAACTTTATTTTAGGCATGTGGGTATAGGAAAAAACCCAGATAGGAAAAAACCCAGAGGGTACATAGGGTTTGGTACTCTCCCTGGCTTCAGGCGTCCTCTGGGGGTCTTAGAACATACACCCTGCGGATAAGGTGAGACCACTGTATTGAATGTACAAATGCTACAAATCTCAGTACAGTGGAAAAAATAATCCTCAGTATCCACTCAGAGATCCTATTTTTCTAGTTTGGGAGTTCCTTTTAAGACACAGGTCACAATATAGCCTGGTTTTCATAGCAAAATGGTCTCAACTGATTCACTATTACAAACAAGAGAAGGCCAGATGCAGTGGAACATGCCTGTAATCCCAGAGGCTCTGGAGGCTGAGGCAGGAGGATTGTAAGTTGGAGGCCAACTTCAGCAACTTATCAAGACCCTGTCTCAAAATAAAAATTAGAAAGGGTTGGGGATACAGCTCAGTGGCGTAAGGCCGTAAAGTCATTTCCCAGTATCACCAAAAGAAATGACTAAATTATACACACACACACACACACACACACACATTTATATGTCTGCATATATGAATAAATTATATGTGTGTATATATATATATATATATATATATATATGTATGTATGTGTGTGTGTGTGTGTGTGTGTGCCCAGCACCTGGAGAAAGATTTTTGAGGTCTGGGTGCTGGATGCCATGCTCCTGGGAGGCACACTGATCCTGCATTTCCTCAGCCATTGTATGAGCACAGGAGCAAACACTTGTGACCCTGGAGATGTCAGCCTAGACAGAAGAGGACCTGGGTGCTGTGGAGGAGTCTTCAAGCACTTGAAGGCTTGCCATGTGGAGAAAAGGCACAAGATGATTTTCCTTGAACTTCACAGAGCAGCACTGGTGTGTTCAAGACGACAGGAAAGATTCTTCTGCTAATCTCACTCGGCCAGCAGGCATCCAGGCTGCCTTCTCTCCATCCCTGGAAGAGTCCGAGTATTGGAGAGGATGATGAAGTCAAGCCTCTGGAGCAGCAGGAACAACATGAACTTTAGAGAAATTTGGGGTTCAAACCCTGCCTGGCTCCATCTTTCAGTCACCAGGTCGCTTGGTGTCTTTACTTGTAAAACTTGAGTCCTGGTGCCAATTTTGCAGTCATGGACGTGAGAGAGAAATAAGAAGTACGTCTGCTTCCTTGGCTGGAGTGATGCTCAGGAAAGATGTGGCTTTCTCCACCCCTCCGGCGTGCTGGGGTGGGAAGAGGCACATCCTCGGCAGGCTGAGGATGGAGCTCACCAAACGGCCAATTGTAGCATCCATTGCAAATGGCGGCTTCCCTGGAGGTCCTCCCAGGTCAAGTGCACCCTGAGAGAGCTCTGTCTTCGTCCATAAGTCTGGCAGAAAGGCAGACATCCTTATCTACCTAGAGTTTTGCAGGTCTCCTGGATTTGAGGGAAGCCTACGGAGTTCAAGATTTGACAAGATTTCTTGACAACGCCTTTCCGGTTGCTTAGCATTCACCAGAGAATCAGTCTATTTATTTCTCTTCAGTGTAATTAAAGTGAAAGTGAATGATGGGGCTTCTCACGCTAATGTCTCTGAGTCTGAAAATGGGCAATTGGTGAGGAATCAGATCTTAGCGTGAGTGCCGTGGTTCACGCTCACTTGGGGAGTCCCTTTTAGCTGCATGGCGATCATTTCAGAAAACATTTTTAAAATTTGGATACCGACCAATTCAATGATTTCATCAACTGTTGTTTCCACTCGTTTCTCCAATTTTAGTTCTTTTCTTATTTTTACCCAACATCCTTGCAGTGGAGGAAGCAAACCAGCATATTTAACTGCGTTTCTTTATATTTAATGATCATTTCAGTTCAAACTCAAACTTTTAAGAAGTTGAAGTTTTGGCCAGGCGTGGTGGTGCACACCTGTTATCCCAGTGGCTCAAGAGGCTGAGGCAGGAGGATCACGAGTTCAAAGCCAGCCTCAGCAATTTAGCAAGGCCCTAAGCAACTCAGTGAGACCTTGTCTTTAAATAAAATATAAAAAAGGGCTAGAGATGCTGCTTAGTGGTTAAGCACCTCTGGGTTCAATCCCTGGTACCCGCCCCCAAAAGTGGATTTTTTGCAGGAAGATCATTATATACATATTTTTAAAACATATCTTTTCATCCCTTTGATATATAATTTCCTTTAAAAGTTCAACAAACATGACATTGAAAGAATTTAGATAATATTCACTTACTTATTGATCTAATATTTTTGAGTATATGCTATTAAAAAGCATGGTTATCTGAAATTTTAATTTCCTGTATTAATCCGATGAAGAGTTCCCGAGGTTCAGCCTCGCTATCTATGCCATAGTAGACACGTAGAAATGCCCTGATACACTATCGCCAGAGGGACGTTTCCACAGTGAAGAACAGAAATGTCAGCATTTATATTTTTCCCCGAGACTGGTCCCTTTATAGCTTGGACTACTAGGAGGACATTTTTCTTTCTGTCAAAATGGGTTTGAAATGTCTATCCCTTATGTTCACACAATGGGAAAAAAAACTGCAGACTCTATCTAAGATATAGATCCATTGATGAGATTGAAGAGATACCTGCAAAATCACATCACCGTTCTTGCTAAGCGGTAAAATCCTGCTGGCATATTGAAGAAGAGAATGCTTCTGCAGGACCTAGGAGTGATGGATTCATAGATTCTGGCTGCATTTTTAAGGTACACTAATAGATAAATAAATAAATCAAGAGCAGGAGGCCATGCATGGACCACGGGTGAGTGGGCTGTGACCCAGGCTGGTAATGAATCCATTACACACACCTGAGCTTCCTGACTCCAAAGCAGACAAGGAAAGGTCCCCAGTGTTTGAGGGCTGCAAGGTGAGTTTTGATGAATGCTGGGAATTTTTCAAGAGGCATCCTACAGTGTCCAGAGTGGACGTCCAGTCTGGAAGGATAGACTGCTGAACACACGGGATCACCAGCAGCAGAAAGAGCCAACACACATTTGGAGCAGGAATAAGCCCTTTAGCCGTACTTAAATTTTATCACCACTTCCCACTGAGGATGAGTGGGAGCCCTGGAGCATTCTTTGTGGTTTTATCTACATATTTAGAGAAAATTATATGTAGTTCATTCTGTAGCCATCAATTTATTATAGACCTGAATCAAGAACTTCTTCAACTTTTGTTCTTTGTTTAAAAATGCATGGGGTAAAGCTGGCACCTGACGATCACAGCCTTACAGTCAGGATTCCATCAACAAACGGAAGCCACTCAAGGTATTTTGAATAGGAAGGGCTTTAACAGGGGGCATTAAAGGCTTACATAACCATTGGAAGGGCTACAAGAACAATTGTCAGGGAAGGTTTGAGAGGGAGGTAATTAGCAAGAGCTATCCTGGACCCACAGCAAAATTCAGGAAGCCAAGAGAGCCAGAGCCACCCCTCAGTCTCCCACAGTCACAAGACAAGTAAATTCCAGGAGCTTTCCCACCACCAGCTTCAGGTTGGCCCTCTGCCCATGGACTCTCTGCAGCTGCCTTCAATAAATAATAACAGGAATAGCTTCTCTTTATTTTTTGCCTCTCGATTTGTACTTGAGGGTAGTATCTTGGGGAGGTTCTGTCTTGGAAACACGTGGAGATGGAATTCTGAGAAATTTATCACCACACTTCCCTCCGGCAATGCAGAGAAAACTGCAGAAATTCAGTTAAAAGAGAGACTCCCCCCCAATAAGAAATCAAAAGAAAGCTAGACAGAAGGAAGGAAGCATGGCCGTTGTCTGACGTGTGACAAGGTTGTGCACTCCATTATTGTCAACAAGTATTCACTGCCCTGTCCTTCCAGGGTTGGGGAAGAAGTTTGCTTCTGAGCAACTGAGGAGGACTTGGCGTCAGAGAAGTGGCAGCATGAGATTCAGAAGAAGTGGCTTTAGGAGGGTTCTGGTGATCAGGCTCTTGAGAAAATCATGTCCCAGAGAGCGACTGCTCCACCGCAGAGGAGAAACGGTGTCCAGCTGAGCACAGCACAGGGACAGCCCAGAGGTCTGACCGATGCACAGTGCTGTGGGCCACTGCGGGGTTGTTCCACGCCTCGGGTAAACACGGGTCTCTGGCCTGTCCTTCGTTCCCTGATTGCGTATCTTCAGTATGAGCAGTTGCATGGAGCAGAGGAAGGAGCAGACACTGGAGTCCTGGCTCTGATGCGGACTCACTGGTGGGATGCGGGCAGTTCTCAGACTCCTCGTGGACTTGGACATATCTTCATTCACAACGTTGGAATGAATGGCGGAATGTGCACCGCATCGTCACTGGGTCCTGGGCTCTGTGTCCTGCCCACAGCCCTCTTTCTTACTCTCTCCACATCTCTGTGGACGAGGAACACGTTGCCCATACCCTAGGTCCTTTAAAAGCAATCTACAATCTCACTGAATGTAAAGAAAAATGGTCAGAACCCATCCTCTGAAGCCTAGGCTCTTGTGGTGGAATTAGGAGGTGGGGTCTTCAGGAGGTGCTGAGGTCACCAGGTGGGGGGCTCCTGAGGGGGTTAATGCCTCCGTAAGAAGAGACTGCAAAGGGTGATCTCTCCTCTCTCCTCTTTTCCCTCTCCCCTCTCTCTTCTCTCCTCTTTCTTTCTCCTCTCTCTCTCCTCTCTCCTATCTCCTCCATCTCTCTCTCCTCCCTCTCCCCTCTCCCCTCTCCCTTCTCTCCTCTCTCTCTCTCTCTCTCTCTCTCTCTCTCTCTCTCTCGTCACAGGGAAATGCAATAAGTTGGTGACCATCTGAAGGCCGGAAGAGAGCCCTACTAGAGACAGAGTTGGTGGCTTGATCTTAAACTCCTCAGCCTCCAAACCTGTGACAGAGGAGCTTCCACTGTTTAAGCGCCTGGTTTCTGGTCCCTGTGAGGGCAGCCAACTAAGAGCACCTGGCAGCTGCTGACCTAGGACAGGGGACATGTCATTCCCAGGTGTCCTCACATACATTACAGAGAGGGCAGAGAAAGAAGGAAGGCTGGCCCTTGCTAAAGACAAAGACCTGCCCCATCCCTGTGACTCTCCATCTGTATGCACGTTTGTACTGTTTACCTTCCAAATACAAAGAAATACCATGCTCCACTTCACACGATGTGGCTCCACTCTGTGTAAAAACAATAGACCTTAGACCTGTCCTCTGTCCAGAAAGGAGAAGGCTGCAGCCCCAAGGACATCGTGTCCATTCCTGGGTGACACAGGGCCGGACAGCCCAGGCCAGCAGTCAGCTGCCTACAGCAGCAGCAGCAGGTGTTGCTGTGCAGAGTGACATGTCTGCCCAAAGCTGGTCTTCCTGTCCCTGGCAGGGGGGTGGCTTCCATTTCTCTCCCCCCTTCCAAATCTCTAGGTCTTTCATGTGTCTCAGAACAGGGTGTTCTTCGGCAAGGGCCTGGGGGAACACACGCAAAACCAGGCAGAGCAAACTGGAAGTCAGGATGGCGCTGGGCCGGCGGACAGGGTCTGGCCCAGGGCGTCCACACCCTTCCAGTCACGTGTGCTTCTCACGCGATGCTGTAGCTTTCTCCAGGTTCCCTCGTCATTGCTGTGATCCCAGCTCCCAGCCCACTTCTGGCACATAGTAGGGGCTTAGTAGACACTGGACGACAGGGTTCTTACCTGGGCCGTGATTTTGGAATCCAAGCTCCCCCGCTTCGCCCCAGTTGTCATCAGAAGAATGGCACATTTCCATGTCTACCCACCAGGGAAGACAGAGACTGCTTTGAATATTCTTTTGCTGCTTGAAAAATGTACTCGATCATGTCCCCTAGGCTACTCACACCAAATTCATCTCCCAGGTCTATCACGTGGCGTTTGCTTGACTGGTGGGAGCAGAAAGCTTAGGACGTGGGTTACGATGCAGCCACCCTTATCGGACGCTATAATTGGCCTCCAGTTTTTTTTTTTAAATATTTATTTTTTAGTTGTAGGTGACAGAATATCTTTATTTTATTTTTATGTGGTGCTGAGAATCGAACCCAGTGCCTCCCGCGTGCTAGGTGAGCACGCTACCACTGCGCCATAACCCCAGCCCTGCCGCCCAGCTTTTAAAGGCCTCATTAAAGAGATGGAGGCCATGATTCCACAGGGATTTATAAACTCTCAGGGAAATGCCAGTGAATGAGATAATGGAGACAACAGGCAATTTTCTGAGTTATCACCAAAGCCATGCTGTATGTAGCTGTAAGCCCCGTTCATCGTGGCTTCATTAGAGACACTCGGTGACCCAGAGTCAGGCTGATGTTTTACCTTGTGGTCACCCTTCTAAATTATTCCTCAAATGAAATATGTGTTGGCAGCCAAGACATTCAACCCCGACATTATATATATATATATAATATTATAAATAAATTATCATAACTACAATAAATTATATAAATATAAATACAAATTATATAAAAATTATTTATAATTATAAATAAATGTTATATATATAAATAGAAACCAGGCGATAGACCTACAAGATAATCAGAGAATAGAATTCATAAGCATTTGCTATTTATTATGTATTTACTGATTTATTTATTGAACACACGTGTTCATTCATTTCATAAGCAGGCACTGAGTTAAGCAATCTGTGGAAGTATGTGTAAGAGATGTGGTCCTGGCTACGACAGATCCCCCTATCCTGCACAACTTTAATGCACCAATTTAAAAAAAAAAAAAAAAAAGGAAGAAAGAAAAAGAGAGAGAGGGGCGTGGTCCTGGAGTCCTAGGAGGTTAAGCTCTAGGAAGGAAGAAAGAGGCCAGTTGCTTAAGCTCTCCGAATTCAGTTTCGTCTTCTGAGAGGCAGGTGTAACAATAATAGCTTGTACCTCAGGGTGCTTTTAGGAGCAATGAAAGACAAATGACCCAAAGGCTCACCGTGAAGAACAATGAGAGATGACGGGCGGGCAGGCGGATATGCACACACAGAGGCGACGTGCACATACATGCAGACGTGCGTTTGTGTGTGCATACAGGTGTGGTGTGTGTGGCGCTCCCTGGCTGACAGAGACGAGCGAACCCAGGGGAAATTAGTAGCAGAGACGGACATGAAAACTGCCTACTTGTCCCTGTGTTCCCGGCCCACACAGATCCACAGCACATCGTAAAACACCTGCCACTCGAGAAGCATTCTGAAACACATGCGGAATACAGGAAGGCACAGGTCCCTGGAAGGGCCTCCAGGTGAAGGAGTGGCCTGGGCCTAAGAGTGGGAGGTGTGGATGAGGATAATGAGCAGTGAGAAGAGAGAGCTGGAATCTGCTGGAGTGTGGAGCACAAAAAATTTGTCACTTCCTAAGGGATAGCCAGCCATCGTGGTCTCCATCTTACCTGGGAAGTGAAGGAAGCCCAGAAAGTTGAAGGCTCCAATGCCAGCCAGCAAGGAGAGACAATGAACTTGAGCACCCTGTCCCTGCCACAGTGCCTCCATGGAGTTTGCTAAGCAAATATTTAAAAATAGCCCTTTATGATTATGGCCGCTAATTAAGTACTATGAAAATACCTGAGCTGCCAGGTTTCCACCTTCCTCGGCACCTCTCCTAGGGCCTGTCCGGTGCTGCTGAGAGCTGACCTTCAAATCCATGGTGGAGTAAGCAGAGGTCTGGGCCTGGCTCACAAGATGAACCCCTGGGGCCAAGGGGTCAGCTTTCCAGCAGAGGCAGCAGATGATGCAGGGTAAAAGCAGCTTCCCAGGAGAACAGCTTCCTCCAGTGGTGCAGAGGAGACCACTGCAGAGATCAGACCTTGGGCAGCAATGTCAGAGTCCATGGGAAGGAAGTTGGCAGGACCCTGCAGCAAGCTCAACATCACAGACCAGAACAGAAAAGGCCTCGGAAGAAAGAGCAGTTCCCCTGAAAGGCCAGGGCCAGCCCCACGGGGCCTGTGCTTCCAGAGAGAGATGACATGAACCACACCAGAGGGCATAGGCTCATCATCCCCTAAGACAGGCAGGGCCCTGCCCGCCTGGTCCCCTGCTCTTATCGCTGCACACAGTAGGGGACAAGATGTACCCTGGGATGACCTGGAAGAGGAAGAAGACTGCAGTGCTTTTTGCATTTTCAGAGGGGGGTTCCCAAGGAAAGTCCCCTGGCCTGATCAGGAGGTCTACATGCCATGGGCCAGCACAGGCTAAGGAGCCAGCCAGCTTGGCTTCTAACCCAAACCCAATTAAGGTGGGGGTCAAGGACATGCCCACCTGTCAGGCCAAATCAGGGACTGTGGCCTCTACCCTGGACACTGGTTTGGGCAGTTCACCCTTGCTGTGACAGACAGGACGCTTGACCTCAGGGAAAAAATGGTGAGCAAATATGTATAAAAGTAAAAACGTTATTTTATAAAAATAAAAATTAAAAGCTTGTCCTGGGTGCCTCCGTTTGCTGCGGGATCCTGAGCCTGGTGGTGGTTAAGGTCTCCAGGTCTCTCCTGCAAAACACAGCGATGCCTCTTTCTTCATTAGGCAGTTGGAGGAGCGGGTGGCTGGGCAGGGTAAAATGTGGCCATTCCTCCTCCTGCCCATTCGTCCCTTCTCTCTGAAGGTCAGTGTTCTGTACATAATGAGGGGTTCGAGTAGAGGACCCCTAAGGAATAAGGCTTTGCTTTCTGTCTTCCTCCGTGATGCTCTTGCAGAGCGGCTTCTGGTGAGAACACACAGAGGGGGTTCCTTGGGGCCTTTCAGGCTCCAGGAAAGTGCTTGTCTTAACTTCCAGAGTGGACTTAGCATCCAGTGGAGGAGGTGTCTTCTTAGTTACTTTGTTTGGAAGGAACACCTGGAGCACCTCTTCTCCGTGGACACAAGGTCCATCAGCAGCTTGGAAGACACTCCTGACAACATTCAGCGGGTATTCTCCTATTCCTGGGCAGTCACATGGGGCCTAGCCTGACCCAGGCTACCAGGGTCCACATACCTGAAGGCGGTCCCTAGAGGATTGTAATGGAGCTGAAAGCTTCTGTTGCCTAGCGACAGACATCACAGCCACCATGATGTCATCGCAGTGCAACACCTTCCCCCGGAGACACTGGTGGAGACGTCTGTCCCCTTCAAGTACAGCGCATATGACTGTGCACAGTGTGTATCAATAAGGATAAACGATGAGGTTATGGGTTTACTTATTTACTATGCTTTTTACCATTATTTTAAAGCGTGTTCTTTCCACTTATTAAAACACACACACACACACACACACTGTAAAACAAGAAGCCACACCATGCCAGGTACAGCTCCACGCATCTTAGATGCGCTGCATCTCTGGGCTCTCATTTTCCCTTGGGCCTTATTTCACCTCACGTGGTTTGGTTCATCATGGTGCGGGGGTGATGGCACATGATATTTATGTGCACGTAGCTTGGGCATGTGACACGCCACCTCATCGGCTGTTGTGAGCCTGCTCCATGGTGGGATGCTCACAAGAGATTGCCTAATGACATATTTCTCTGAAAATGTCCCTGTACTGAAACTATGCATGACTGTCCTTAAACACTTTAAATAATAAAGGACTGAATTAACCAAATTCTCTTCTATGTCCATTCCTTTATTGATTTATAGGCTCTTCTTGTTTTGAGATGGTAATAGAAACTGTCATAACATATCAACATTTTTCCTAGTATCAATCCCTTCTATGCCTGGGATAAACCCTTGTGGTTTATTATTTTACTGTATCATTGGCTTCTTACTTGTTGAGGTTATTTCTTAATCATGTGGTTCTGTAGTCATAAGGGAAATAATTTTATAATGCTTTTGATTCTCCTTCTCAGAGTTTGAGATGAGGAACATTTTCATTGCAGGAGAAATTTTATAGCTTTACGTCTTTGTGTGAACTTTTGTGTCTTTTGTGCATTTTATAAAACTTTAAAGTTGGTTGTATGATCCTTGAAATTTTGGAAAAATGGCCGGTACTTCCACTGAATTTTTTTTAAGCTCCTAGAGGAAGTTGTGGTTTTCTATTGTAAATGGGTATTAGTCATCCCTCAAAAAGACTAAAGGAAAAGAACACAATAAATTAGTTAGGGTTGGATAAAAGGGCTTATTTCTGTTCTCTCTGATAAGTGGATGCTAATCCATAATGGGGGGGCATGGGAAGAATGGAGGGACTTTGGTCAAAGGGGAGGGTGGGAAGGGGAGGGGACACGGGGGCAGGAAAGATGGTGCAATGAGATGGACATCATCACCCTAGCTACACGTGTGACTGCACACCTGGTGCGACGCTACATCGTGTACCACCAGAGAAATGAAAAGCTGTGCTCCCTCTGCGCACAGTGAACTAAAATGCATTCTGCTGTCATGTGGACCTAATTAGAATAAATAAATATTATTTATTTATTTATTTTTATTTTTAAAAAGCAAGGCTTACTTCCCCCACTGCAGTGAGGGAACACAGCCCTGGGGCATGGAGGAGGGTGGGAGGACGTGATCCCGGAGCCCAGCTAGACCAGTACCAATGTGGAGGCTATGTGACCACAGCCATGGCCCCAGCGGTGGGACTTCAACCACCCCAAGGGACCCTCTGAGGAGAGAGGAGAGGGCTGGTGGACACACAGACGCCCAGCTGGAGGCGCCCCTGACTTCCCACACACGTTGGTGCTTCCTGTCTCCAAACCCAGCCAAAAACGGCCCAGAGGCCTCCATGGACTCTACCCCTCAGCCCTGCTCACAGAGGAGGCAAGAGGCCTGGAAGGAAGGCAGAGGCACCACGCCCAAGGCCTCTGAATGCTTTTTATCAGTTGGTGTAATTTCACATTCTTATTTGATTTAATTTCACTTTCCTATTGTATATTCAGGTAAAAGCTATTTCATGAAGATTCTCCCACCACCAGGCTCGCAATCACGTTTACCATTAAGTGCCAGTATCTACAGTCGGCTCTCCGAGTCTGTGGGCTCCACGTCGGAGGAGCCAGCCAGACCTGGAAAGAAAACCGTTTAAATACACTTTGGATCCGTGCTGAACATGCAGGGTCGCTTTTCTCACCACTATTCCCTAAACAAGGCGCTGCCAAATTTTACAAAAAGGTGCCAGTCCTGGCTGCCTCCTCGGCCTCGGCCTCCCTTTACTATGCAGCCTTGAGCCAGCTGTCCAGGCCTCCCCGTCTCCAAGCCTCACTTTCCTGCAAAAAAGTGCCATGTGGACCCTTCCTCATTAGGCTGTGTGCGAGTGAGGGTCCCAAATGCTTGTGATTAAAGTAGTTTAGAGCCAACTCACATTACCCAGGATGACGTGCGCAGCTCTGTTCACACGCCTCCAGTTAAAACAAGGGACTTGAACGTCCACACATTTGGTATCTATGGGGTCCTGGAACCCATTTCCCGCAGACACCAAAGGATGACTATCCTCTTGAATTTGCTAAGATTAAGTCCACCTTTGTTTTCTAATTTTAAGTATTAATACTTTCACTTCTTTAGATTTAGTAGTGCTTTTTTTTCTATAAATTTTTATGTAAAAAAAATAAATGTTAGACTTCTTGCTCAACTTCGTAGATTTCATCTTTGTGTCTTTGGCAGGTACTAGGATTTTTTCTTTTTTTCTTTTAAGCTTTAGAATTTTGTTTATCATCACCTTCTTGCTTCTTTAGGAAACGTTTGGATGTTTGGATTTATTTTGTAGCCCAGCTTTGACCATAATCTATTTGTTTCTACAATCTTTTAAATTAAAAATGTTTGTTTTCTGAATAATCTATTATTTTAATCCAGAGACTCAAAACAATTGTTATTTGAAGAAACATTGGCTTTTTGAATTTTTGTATTCTTTATTGTGAATCATATAATCTATTTGTATAAATAATTCATGAGCATGTTAAAATAAGGTACATGTTAGGTTAAGTAAAGAAAAAGTTTGGTTCTGCTCATTCTGCCTAATTTATTTTCATTGTTTCTACTATGTATGTCCAAATCTAAATTCTATATTCTTAATTTGTCATTGATAACATTATAATGAAAATCTTTTGCTACAGTTGCTATTATATGTTTATAATGGGTTGGATTTTATTTATTACAATGTTTCAAAGAGTAAAACGTGTTTTTTTTTTTTTTTTTGGCAAGGGAGGGAGGCACCAGGAATTGAACTCAGGGGCCCACTGAGCCACATCCCCAGCCCTATTTTGTGTTTTATGTAGAGACAGGGTTTCACTGAGTTGCTTAGCACCTCGCTTTGCTGAGGCTGGCTTTGAACTCGTGGTCCTCCTGTCTCAGCCTCCCTAAGTGCTGGATTACAGGCGTGAGCCACGGCGCCCAGCACGGTTGTGCTTGCTTTCTGTCTTCTCCTTTCCGTCTTGCCATCTGACGTAGGGGCCATGCTCAGCTTGTTTTCGTCATTGTCACCGACTCGGCACTGATTTTTAATTCCACTAAAGCTTAGATGGAAAGCAGTACGACATTCCTGATACCGAAGCATCTCTCCGTAGCCAAGCTACCTACTAGCCACAGCCTTGGCTCTGGCTACGCTTGCTTTCTTAGCGTTCTCGTATGGAAGACAAGAAAGCCTGTGCTTTCCAGATATTTTCTTCTCCCCTGCAACACGGGGCCTCCGACAGCCCACAACACCCGGCCTCCTCACTCTCCTGCCCCCTCCTCTTCCCCCAACCAGTTACCCTGAGAGTCTGCAGTGTGTCTCTCCACCCCTTCGATGATCTCATTCTTTTTCCAAAGTCTTTTTGGATCTTCTGCAAATGTCTCTATTCTAAATGCTAGTCAAATAGAATCAGATTTCATGGACTTCTGAATTTCATATAAGGTCCAGGAGCACCAATGTCATCAGTAAATCCCCTTCTGTCCCGACCCTGCCCTGGAAGAATTCCATCTCTGGCCTTGGGTGTTATGCCACCCCAGAGAATTTCCATCAGATGTCAAATGGCTTCATAAAGATGTGTATGTCTTAATCCCTGAAATCTGCAAATGTTATCTTACATTGTAAAAAAAAAAAAAAAAGGATCTTTGCAGATGTGATTAAGGGCAAGGACTTAGATAGGGACAGGGAGATAAGGCCTAGGGACAGGATGCCACTCGGATTATCCAGATGGCCCCGACATGATCACATGAATCCTTAAAAGAAACTCTCCCAGCTGAGGTCAGAAAGGGAGACAGCTGTGACCACAGAAGCGTCCAAGGGGTGCGGCATGGCTGGCTATGATAGCAGAGGGCCCTGAGCCAAGGATGGTGGGCAGCTTCCAGAAACTGGCAAAGGCCAGGAAACAGACCGTCCCTCAGAACCTGCAGGAGGAACACCATCCTGTTGCCCAAGTGGATTTCAGCCCAGGACCCCTGTTTCTGACTTCTGAACTGAGGAACTATAAAAGAACCCATCAGGATTGTTTTGAGCCACTGCATTAGTGGCGTTTGTTTCTGCAGGAATGGGCAACTACCCAGTGCCCAGTGGATGTCTTTCCAGGGCCGTGCACAGCCTCAGCACTGCCCTCCCACCTCATCGCTCTGCTGCCCTGGTTTCCTGAGTCTAATCAGTGTTGGCTGCCCCAGAAGCCACTGGAACAACAGCAGCATTGCTAGGAGACAGAAAGGCAAACGTCCAGGACTGGCTCCAAAGGCAAATAGAGCCTGGACAGAGGCACACAGGCTCTGCAGTCAGGATCCAGCGAGTTAATGCAAAGGGCTTCAGCAGTGCTTGGCCGCAGCGCTGTGTCCTGGCTACGACGCCCTCACCCCACACTGCTGCAGAGGGTCAGGTCGCCACATCCCTCATCTCACCGTGTGTGCCCAGCACAGCCTGGGCGGGCTCGCTGCGTCCTTACTCACGGATTCATTCATTCCCTTTAATCGCCCAGCACACCCCTTTCTGTCCTTCCTTCCCCAGGCCTTCATTTTAATGGACTGTGTGTGCAACTTCTTTTTTGAACCTGTTCTTACACAACGTGCATTTTCATTTTGCGTGTTTGGCTTTTAATTTATATAAATGACATTGCTAAAGAATGATTTGTTTTCACAGGAAATAGGTGTTTTAAGACACAAACTTTCATCTACATTAGTTGCTTCTCACTACTGCCGAGTATTTCATGGTGCAAATCCACCTTGCCAGACTTCTCTGCAGGGCTAATGCGAAAATATTTGTATTTGAAGAAAATAGGCCTGACCAGACCAGGAAGCTGCTCGGTGCCAGAGTAGGTCTTGCAGGCCCCTACAGTGCTGGGCTTTAGTCCTTGAGTTCTGTGGCACGCAAGCTTCAGGTAGGCCTTGGGGGAAGATGGAGAGACATCAGCTGGGGCTGGGGAAGCAGCTAGCCATCTCCTGGATTGTGCCTGGCGGCGATGTTACCCCTGCCCATTCCCCTCATCTACTGAGGAACCCCCAGGTTGCCTCCAACTGTCTCGCCCTAAACTACAAGGCCAGCAACCTCTTGTGCATGTCCATGGTAAACCCTGGGTCCGACTCCAGGTGGGGCATTGCTGGGCCACACGCATGCGCAGATGGAATTCGCATGAGTAAAGCCACACGGGTCTCCATCATGGAGGTACTAGCCCACCCTCCTAAGGGCCAGCCGAGCCTGTGGCTCCCCCAGGCTCCTGTCTCTGCCAACTCTGTCATTTTCACCTGGACCTTGGGCCACAGCCCTGCCCTGGTGAGTGGCCACCACATTTCCATTCCCGAATGGTGGCAGTGATTTTTTAACCCCCAATTCCCCGCCGGTGACGACTTTCTCAGACGCGGCCCTCTGTGGTCTCCTAATAAACATCCGGTGAGGCAGAGCTCCATACTCAAACCAGAGGGGAACATCTGGATTAAGCACACATTTGGCTAGTGAAGAACTTCTCGGGGTGCGCACTATGGATTTGGGGAACATAATCGAGAAAGTATTAGTATGGAAAAATGAGCAGTATTTTTGGCAAAAGTTGTCTCATTTCTCCTCCAACAGGTGCAGGGTTACTATTTGGGCACCACCATGAACCATGAGGAAGCCTCGGTTTCTCAGTCTGGGCGGTGGGGATGACCGTGCGTTTTGTGCACACGGACAGGACAGAGAGCTTAACAAGGTGATGGACAGGGTTCAGCTTAGGCCTGGGATTCCGCCAGCTCCTGACCTCTCCAGTGCTGACCCTTCAGCCTCCTGCCCAGCCCTCCTGGGGACGTTCTTGGTAGGAGCAACCCAGGTGCTGCAGCAGCTGTGACAGGCCAGCAGTGTTGATTTAGTTGTGCTGTTGGAAGCCCAGTAGTAATTGTGCATCTGGACTTCACACCTCTTGCTCCCACAGGCTGTCACTGCCAGGGAAACATGTTGCGTTGGCACAGACCACGTTTGCAATCACAGCTTATCTGAGCGGTGTTTGAAGTCCAAAGCTATTATTTACAGCTCAGTGAGGAGACAGCGGACAATCAGGAGCCGTGGCCCAGCCACGCGCTGCAAAAGCCACTCCCAGAGTGATAGGGTGACAGATGAGTGACAAGAGGGAAGAGTTTCACTGCCTCTCCTAATGGCTCCAGATCTACCCAAGTCCTGCTCCAGCTCCCTCCACCCAATCCTTCTTGACCACGTGACCACCCTCTCCCACATCAGGGCCACCAACCCTCTCAGATTACCTATGACTTCCTGGTTTCATACTAAAAGTTCAACATTGTCCCAGGAAATCCCTCAGTCCCTGGCAAACAGTGAGTGTCTCGCGGTACTGTCTGGACAAACCATTTTGTCACTAGGTGACATTCAGTCTTAGAAGCCACATTAGCAACAGATACTTGTTTGGAGTCCAGGGAACCCACAAGGCTAAGCTCTGAGAACACACTGTCCTGGTCCAAGTTTCTCTTGGTGGTTTTTCCACACCTGGCCCACAGATCTTGTTTCCTACATACTTTTCTCCAAGGATAGGAACCAGAGTACTTGGGGAAATGGTCAATTCCAGGACTGGAACAAGAAAGGCACTAGTAAGAGCCTAGAATGTTTCAAGGTGGCAGAAAGTGAGGAGGCGTTCAGGAAACACTGCAGGAAGGTGCCATGTTCTGTTGCTATAACAAAATACCCAAGGCTGGGTCCTTATGAACAAAAAAGGTTCACTTATCTTACAGTTCTGAAGACTAGAAGTGTATGGCATGTATGGGCTCTGGTGAGGGACCCCCTTGTGTACGTCACCACACCGTGGCATCATGGGTGGCACCACAATGGCAGGAGCATGTGCCAGACGGAGAAGGCATGCGATGAGACAGGAAGCCAGGGCCAGGGGGAGGAGCCAGTCCTGCCACCTCCCACCAGGCCTGCCCCTTGAAGGTCCCACCACACTGAAGATAAATGCATGGATCTCCTGGCAGCAGACTACACCCAAACCATCGCGTCCCACCACAGACTGTTCATGTCTTCTCACAGTGAAAAACGCCTTGTTCCTTCCCCAGTAATCCCCAGTCCTAGCTCAACCCAGCGTCACTGAGAAGTTCCACTCCAAAGACTGACATGAGACTCGAGGCAAACTGATTCAATGAGAGCGGATACAATTTAAATAAGAAAGAAAAAGAAATCAGATTACAAGTTATCTACTTCCAAGATACAAGGGCAAGACAGGCACATTTTTATTCCACAAGGGAGAACTAGCCCATGGAAGCCGCCCTAAAGCAAGGCTGAAACCCAACAGGGCAGACAGTGCTTGTCAAAGCTCCAGGCCTGGCATGCTGTGCCCACGGTATGGAGAGGGGCCCCCAGGCCCCATGCAGCCTTTGCCCACCTTGTGCCTCTCCCCAGGCAGCCTTGAGTCCTGCAGCTTTCCTGGCTGAGAGCCTCACATGGCAGGCCTTCTGGGGCCCCTGCCGAGCTCCACTCCTGCAGCCCCACTGGGTGGCCTGCTCGGGGCTCTCTGCAGGGCTCTGACCTGTGGCCCCCCAGCCTTTCCTCTGAAACCTTGGGGAAAGAGCGTGAGCCTTTTCCTCTGGCCTTCTGCAGGACTGCAAAGCCAGCAGCTCACGAACACTGCCAGGTCTGCCGCAGGAGCACGTGGGAGAGGCGCAGACCACGTGGCGGGACAGGAGGCCATGGTGAGGGAGAGGCCAGGCTTGCCACCTCCCAGTAGACTGCCAGCTCACCATGGCCACCCCAAGGACCAAGCCTCCATCACGCAATTGATCCAGAAACAAAACTACACTCATGCCATGGCAGAGCATGTCAGAAGAGCAGAGGACAACCTGAAGGATCCCTGGAGGCCAAACCTGGGACTTCACAGTAGCACGGCTGGCAGAGAGATCAACAGGTGGACCGGGTGACACACTGAACTCCTCTGGTGAAATGCTCACTGGTACGTTCCAGGGTCTCGGGGGCGACCCCATCTAGGTCTGGGCCTGGCTTTGGCCTCCACGCTGCTCACTGGGGCATGGACAGCAATGTGTACTTTTTGGCTCCCCATCAAAGTCGCCAAGGCTGTATCCCTGGAGCCTCAGGCTCCCCTTCCTGATTCGACTCCTTCCCCCTTTCCTCCACAGCAGGCTGGAGCCCTTCCTTCTCCAACCCTGCCTCCCACCCTCTGCGTCAACGGACATCACCCACCTGTACACCTGCTGCTCCCCTACACCTGTCTTAGCATCTGTTTCCCTGGAAACCCAAGGGACATGGGCTTAGGGGAATATTGACATTGGTGGAGTCTTCTTCCCACCTAAAAATCCTCCCTTCTGCCAGCAATACTAACCTAAAACTCTCCTCCAAGTTACTTCAACTCTATGAGTTTCAGTTTCCATACTTATAAAAATACCCTCTGCATATTGCCATCATGGTTAAGCGTATCGACAGATGTCGAAGCATCCTATCAAGTGCTATGGAAATGCTTGGAGAAGTACAAAACATAGGTTCAGGTTAATTAGTCCCTTCATAGGATTATTTCACATTTAATAAATGAAAACTTCCCAAACACTTGGCATGTAATAAGTGGAAAGTGGGAACAACAATGAAAAATTCTGAAAGGAAATGGATCAGAGAAATGCGGATCCACATAAGATGTGGATCCTTATATGCTGATGGTATAAATAAGTACAATTTTGGAAAACATTGTGACATTATCTCAGTCGGACTCATTCGACTACTGATTTTATTTCCTAATAATTATACGAATGTTCAGACTTGTGATTTTTCTTTTTTTTTGGTGAGTCATACTTTTTCTATCAATCTACTCATTTCACCCAATTTTCAAACTAATATAAAATTACTGTATTCATCAGCTTTCTGCTACCATGATGAATACCTGTAGAATCCACTTATAAAGAAAAGGTTTTTACTGTAGCTCACGGTTTCAGAGGCTGTGGTCCGTGATTGGTTGGACCCAGTGCTTTCAGGCCTGTGGCAAGGCAACACACCAGCGCAGGGGCAGAGCAAAACCCCTCACCTCCTGACCAAGAAGGGAAAGGAAACACAAGAGGAAGAGGCCAGGGACCTAGCACCTTATCAAGAGCACACCCCCAATGACCTAAAGACCTCCAGCTAGGCCCTGCCTCCTGAGGGCTCCACTATTGCCAACCCTGGGAGTAGCCTTTTCCACAAGGCCTTTGGGGGGCACTTAAGATCCAAATGTAGTGGTTGCTCATCTATAATTGTTCTACCTTATGTTCCTATTATTGCTTATTCATGTCTTATCCCTTTTATTCTTGCTTAATATTAGAGTTTTGTCAGTTTGATTGTTTTAATTATCCCAATTTGGATTTGTTGATCTCCATCTAAGCTTTGTTTTCTATTTCATTAATTTCTGCTCTTGTTTTATTCTTTCATCCTATCTTATTTTTATGCTCTTATTTTACTTATTTTGAATTTGTTGTTTTATTTTTTTCCTTCACGTATCTTCCTTTGGACATGTTACATTGATACTTTAGCTTTCCTTCTTTCACTAATATAAATATTTGGAGTACGAATTTTCCTCAAAGCACTCTTTAGGCTGCATCCTATTTTATCAACACTACAGAATTTTATAGTCACAACTACTCTTCCTTCCGTAGATGTAATCACTGCCTGATTTCTAATGCCATGCATTACCTTGACCAGCTTGCAATGCTGTATAAATAGAATCATACAATTTGCCCTCCGCTGTGCCTGGTTCTTCCTGCCTGGATTCTCTATAATCTTTAGCTTTGTCCTCTGTAGGCTGCCTTTCTCCCTTTGCCCTTTTCTATGGGGACCAATGCTTCAAAGTGCTAAGTTCCTCAGCTGTGTCCACCCTACTCCACCCAACAAGTGCAAACCTTATGTCAGTGATTTTATTTCTGTGCTAGGCACAGTCACTGTGTGTGTGTGTGTGTGTGTTTCATGTCTCTGTCTTAGTGTCTCTTGTCTCCTCTACCTCTGTGAGTACCTTTGTCTCATTTCTCTCAGTGCCTAGACCAGCTCCTCCCTGATGCTGAGGGACTCAGTACTGCTGTTGTGATTCTCCTCTGGACATGGCTGTGCTCCTCAGAGGCCTCGTTATTTAGCCTGTGAGCTCATCCTCCCTGGTATGACTCCTCCATGGATGGTGTGAATGGGGAAGAAGCTGAGCCAGTCCATCAACTGTGGAGCTCAAGGAACCATGGGTGGTGGAGCGTGCCCTTGGATGGAAATACCCAGCTGCCAGCAAGCCAGAGTCACTTGCCAGGCACAGCCCAACCCCTGCCTCAGTTCAGGTCTTCTCTCTCAGTCCCCACAAAGAAGCAGAAGCTGATGGAGGCTATCCTCAGAATGTAGTCCACCAGCCTTGAGGTCTGCAGGAGGAGGGGAGGGAAGGGGCTGCCCAGGCTCTTCTCCCCTCCCCATTCCCTGCAGCCTCTGGTTTCTGTGCTGTCTGCAGCATTCCTGGGGGTGTCTGCAGCATTCCTGGGGGCATCTGCCCAGATTGGCAGAAGGAGATAAGCTAGAATAAACCCCATAACCCTGCTGCTGGGCTCTAGAGCTACCCTGCATCTTTCCCCTCTTCACATACACAGAGACAACTTCAGCTGAATACAACCCTCTGCCTTCCAGGAGTTCTTGATGGTTTTCTATCATCTTGACCCCTGCCTGCCACAAATTCTCCAGCAGGCTGAGCTCAGCCAGGAGACCACTTTTAAACTCTGAGTTAGTCAGCTAAGGATTTCAGACAGAATAAGACATAAGTGATGGGGGACAACTGAATGTGCTTGAGGGAGGAAGAGACATAATACATTCCTGGGCAGTTCAAACAAGACTCTGGACCCAGTCTCCTGATTAATCATAGCTCCACTTCTCAGCACCTTGAGACACTGGGCAAGGCACGTGGCCTAACCTTAGATTCTTCACGTTCCCGATGGGGATAATAGCAACAAGCCTCCAATAGGACTGAAGAGATGGATGTACTCAGAACAGTACGTGGCTCATAGAAGATGCTCCAAACCTGCAGCTGTTATCAGAGTCCAATCAGTTTTCTAAAAAGTAGTCTCAGGAAAATGCTCCACATGGGAAAGTAGAAGGGTGGCCAAGAACTGATAGTCAATCTTAGTCTCAGTCTCTCTCTCTCTCTCTCTCAGCTTTGAGGTTACTGGAGCTCATTGGACACTGAGTTCATGTGCTCGACTTGCTGATACAGAAAATGCAGAGCAGCACATTTTTCAGTTCCAGTGATAAAAATCGCTTTGCTCCTTCCTGGGAACAACTACAGAAGACTATTCTAAAAATGAACACAAAGAACTATTAGAATAAATATTAGAGTAAATATGTTATTGATGATTTTTAAAAAAAAATAAACATAAATCTAAAAAGCCCAGTGGTGTGCAATTCCTCCTTCTGCTCAGCGAGGTGCAGACACATCCCGGCTGGAGCCAGTTCCCCAGGGCCTGTCACAGAGCAGGGAGGGTGGGAACAGCCTCTCTCCGAGAGCTCAGTAGTACTGGGCCACCAGCTCCAGAGCCTGCTTGTGCTTTCTGTCTCACAAAGCCCCCTGGCCAATGGCTTTCTGCATTCTGGCCACACCGACCATCTCTCTGGTGCCTCTACCTTTGTCCCTGGGCCATGCAGGAACCAGCTCCCTTGGGGCCTCTGATTTTCCTCTCTCTGCAGTATCTCCCAGGAAACCATGAGCAGAAGCACATCTGCCTTTAGCCAAACAAAATGAACAAATAACTAACAATTTGTTCTGTGTGTGACGAGCAGAGAATCAGGAACAAAGGCCCCATGTGCCTGGTCTTTATGGAGCATCTCCTAGGACCGACGTACAGGATGAATCCTTGGACTATTCTTAACTTTGTTAAGAAAATTTTTTTGTCCCTTTTGCTTTTGGTGCAATTTTCTTGCTTTGCTTTGCTCCTGGCTGGACTTTCTGCTTAGTATTGGGTTTATTTGTTTCTCCATCCAACACGACTCTTCCATACATGATGCTCTTTCCTATATACAATGTCCTCCTTAATTAAACCATGGTGGGCTTCCCTCATCTTTCAAGGGAGGAGAAATCATCCCCCTCCATCCTGCAGAGGGAAAAAGGTAATGCCTTGTGTCCAATTTTATTTTCATTGCTACTTTTATTATGGAAACACAAGCGTTCAGTGATTCTAAAATGAAAACAGGGGAAGTTAATTTTGTCATCCTTATCTAGTAAAAGTCTTAATGGGTTTCTCTCCCATTATCATAAATACTTTTATTGGGACTCAATTTTTTTTCTCAACTGCACAGTAGTATATCTTACGTTCCATAAAATGTAAATATTCAAAAAGAAACATGTTTCTTTGGAGTTTAAATCACTTATGTGTCATTTTCTGTTGGGGGCAGATCAGCATGGGTGTTCTGAAAGTAGATTAGCCATTTGGGGTGCCAATTTGGCCCTTTACTCTGTGACCTTAGTCAAGTCTCCTGACTTTCCTAAGCTCCATTTCTCCATCTCTAAGCTTATGTGCTGGGCTCTTTTCTCTCCTCATCCAATAAAGATAACACATGGTTAATTCAATGGAGTGACAGTAGCAATCTTTGTTCTAAAATGCGTGGAGCTCTAAATAAGCTACTCTGCGTGTGGTACTGGGGAAGGGGGGGTACACATTTATTTATACCAGAGCATCTACTTTGCAGGACACTGGTTCCCATAGGGAGGCCCCCAGACTGTACTTGAAAACCTGCTAGAACATAAATTCTTGTGTCCTGCCCCTTCCCAACCACCTAGAAAAGATGACGGTTTCATCCTGCAGCCTGCATTTGAACAAGCCTTCCTGGGGAGTTCTGAGAGCCACAGCTATAGAATGCTCTGCTCTTTGGGGTCCCCAGGTCCTTCCTAGACTTTTTAGCCCTGAGCTGGCTTCCTTTCTCATTCTCAGACCAGGGAGGGATTCTTTCCTTCCACAATTATTTATCCGGTGCTCAGTGTGTGCGCCAGGCACAGTCCTGGGCCTTGAGGACAGAAATCGGAAGGCCAACAGCACACACCCTCACCACACAGAGCTAAGATTCTGAGCAAAGACGGATGGGCAAAGGTGCCTAAGCAGGCACTCGGACAACGCAGACGCAGCAAGGAGGAGTGCTGGTGGGTCCCCAGACCAGAGCCAATAGTCTCTCTGACCTAATTTGGAAGGACTAGAAGGAAATGGTGGAGGAGGCGGTGGACTCTAAGCTCCTGCGGAAACCTCATCCCCTCTGTGCTTGGGCACGTTATTTGTTTTGCTTTTTGCACAGGGAACCAATTTTACCATATTGTTGAGAACTATGTGCAAACTTAAATAGCAGACTTATGCCTCCCTTGAACAATCACCTGACATTGAGATCAACATCCCTGTGTCGGAAAGCAACTCGGGGGAAACCAAAGACTCTGAGTGACCAGGTGTTTAGAGACCATGCAGCTCAACTCTGCTTCTGTCACTCGTGAGCACCCTAAGCGGGTGTCTGGTGTTTTTCTCCCAGAGCAATTATCTGAAACTCAAGGGTAAGTGCTTACATCATTGCCTCTCTTAGCTCAGGGACCAACACACACCCGTTGCTCGACCAATGCCCTGACAGTGGTGATGAGTCACCCAACTTACCACAGTGTGGTCATAGACTCCCACATATTGAAATATTTTCTGCACCTGAACTTGAAACAAAAATATCTGTTGTTTGAATCTGATGCAATCAACAAATTAATAAACAGATTTTTATTCTAGTACTTCCGTTTATCAAGGAGTTGTTAATTGTTATTATTAGTTAATAATATAATGCCATTACATTTTCAGAAATTTACCTCATCTAAGCTGATATTTCTCAAATATTGCCTGATTAAATGTCAGCAGAATTCCCACAACATTAAACTTAGAAAGGATTATTTTAAGTATGCACACTATTGGAAGATGGTAGAAAGTGTAGGAGGTGAGGATTCATTGTTGGAAGCAGGTAACTTAGTGTACACCTGGATGGATGCATCTGGTCCCCAGCCCCTTCCCCTCAGCTTCCTGGCTGCCAGGAGCTGAGCAGCTTCCTTTCACCAGGGCCTTCCACCATGATGGTATGCCTCATCTCAGGCCCAAAGCAATGAAACCAACCAACCTTGGACTGAAACCTCTGAAACTGCAAGCCAAAATAAACCTTTCCTCCTTTAAATTGATTTTTATCAGGTATTTTGCCAGAGTGACAGAAAATTAATGTCGATATATTTTAAACATTTTTTATTATTCTGGGCATAAATGCAAGTTAGAGGTGAGAAACATTAAATAAAGCATGATTCAAGAGAAGCCACCTGTTTTGAAGCTGGCTTCTCCCCTCAGGACCAGTGGCAGTTCACCGTGTGCATTGGCAAAATGCACACACGAAGAATGTAAGCAAAGCCCTTGGGAGGTGAAGCCCTCAGTGGATAAATTAAACAAAAATCCTGTTCTATAGAGAAAGCTGTTGGGAAAATTGCTGGTGGTTTTCTTAACTCTGGGTTGAGTGAGTAGAAAAGGGAAAGTCTCCTGAGAATCCCTAATGAAAAATACCTAATGAAGACTTGGGCTTCATTCTTATTATATTATGTGTGTGCTAGAAAATTAACACTCAGGAGTTTAGGTTAAAGCAGACTTGCTCAGGGAACTTCCAAGAAATCTGGAATAAGCAACCACATCTGTGGAGGAAACGGGCCATGGTGAGGAAAGGAAGCAGAAAAAACCAGCCTGGAACCAGCCCGACAAGGAGTACAAATGCTGGAATTACCAGCAGCACCACAGAGACAGAGTATGTTAATACACTTAAAAATGAAAGACAGATTTCAAAAATTATCAGAAAGACCTGAAACCAATCTCAATGAGCCCCTTCAATCTGAGAATATTAAAATTGTAGGGAAAAAACTGTACATACATAGATCTGATGCTAACCACATGCCAGAGCCTTTGAGAAATTAGGGATGAAAGAGATTTCCCTCAACTGGAACACACATACACACACACACACACACACACACACTCACACTCTCTCAGGGCTCTCTGGTAGTATTACTTTTAGTCAACATCATATTAAGGACCCAAGGCAACGTAATAAGACAAGAAAAAAAATATGAGGATAGAAGTGCAATCAGTATGTTGAAGAGACATCTGCCCTCTGTGTTCAGTGCAGCACAAGAGACAAGGAATGAAAACAGCCTGAATGTCCATGAGTGGATGAATGGGCAAAAAAAAATGTGGCCCACATACAAGGCTCCAGGGGATACTAGTCAGTCATGAAAATAATGAAATCTTGTCATTTTTAGCAACATTGAGGGAATAGGAGATCATTCTATCAAGTGGAACAAGCCAGGCACAGAGAGACAACTACTGCATGAACACACTCACGTGTGGAATCTAAAAAAGTTGATGTCATTGAAGTTAAGGGTAAAATTGTGGTTGCCAGAGTAGAGTGACTGAAGATAAAAATAATATGGCTCAGAAAGCTAGAATAGAGGATCTTGACAGTTTTCGCCATAAAGACATGATAAATGTTTGAGGAGATAAATATGTTTAACGTGATTTAAATGTTATGCAATATACACATGAATTAAAATTTCCATGATGTTGCATTAATATGAACAACATTTCTGTTTTTATGGATCAGTTCTGTAAGTTATTAAAAACGATTGGGAAGTAAGATAAAAAACTCATGGTAGTCATACATTTATAATATTATCTGTGGTAACCCCTAAAGTATCCATAAGTGAATTATTCATTTTATAGGTAATTTGGCAAGTTTTCCAACATATAAACACTAAAAAAGTCCACTGAACTTCTACATATTAGCAAGAAACAGAAAGTAAAATTGAAAAAATATCATTTACAAAAGCAATACAAGGTGTGCAGTATCTGAGAATAAAACTAACAAAAACATCAAGAGTTGAAAACCCTTAAAAATGTAAATAAATGGAGATATCTACCATGTTTAGGGATTAATATTGTGAAGTTTTAATTCTTCCCAACATTTACCTACAGATTCAATGCAATGCCAATACTCAGATATGATTAGCTATTTGTAAAAATCAATGTAAAACAAAATAGGGATGAAATTCTCCCAAGAAAATAAAGTAAAATAAAGATGCATAAGAGGGGGGACTTGGATCAAAAATTAATACTTCTTATAAGGCTCTGATTATTAAGACTCTGTGGAACTGGCCCAGTAGACAAACAGACTCATGGAACAGAACAGATCAGTGGAGAGCCTAGAAAATGATTTGCCTATGTATGAAACAATCATTATACATTAGCACTGAGATTGCAGGTCAGTGAGGAAAAGTCCGCTGCTCAATAAACAGTGATGATAATCATCTATGTGGGGTGAAATGGAACTGGATCCCTACCTCACACCATGTATATATAAACCAAATTGTATGCAATGAATTAATATATGATGAAATAATCATATTGTTATACAAAACATTTAGTACCATATGATGTATAATTACAAAATATAATTATTTATATATACTATACAGCTAAATTACATATACTATAAATTATATATAATATATATAATTTTATATATAATTTATATATATAATATATATATGCATGGTTATATATATATAATCTGTTATGTGATATTTTAAATTATTGTATAGATTACTAAAACACAATGAAAAAGGGCAAAACTTTGACATGTTTAGGATTAAATAGAGGAGACAATGTGGACAAGCTCAGAGGGGAATAGCTTTCCAGGACCTAAAGGAACACATCCTGCACAAGAACTTGAGATCCCTGCGGACTCCACTGAGGACCCTCCTCCTCTCCTCAGCCACAGCATGAGCAGAACAGGATGAAAACCCCAACCTGGGAGATGCTGTCAGCCTTGCACAAATTTTTTAAAAAGGAATTAATATTCAACATGAATTCAGAAATGGTGACAATTCAGAGAAGAGAAAGCAGCTCATAGAAAACAAAGCAAAACTGGAAACAGTTATTTTATAGGAAAAATAACATGAATAACCAGGAAGCCACAGAAAGAGTGAATAACAATCAGAAACGTCAGACTGCGAATGCCCCTGCAGCCAGGCAGCACCGACCCCTGGGCAGGGGGCTGTGTGGGCCCAGGGGTTTCCAAGCACTGCTCGTGGTCCCCTGCACGGCCTCAGATCATCCGCAAAGCTCTGGACTCGTCTGTTTGCCAGTGTCCTCCAGAATCCACTCTCCATTCTCCACGTGTTGAATGGCTTCTGAGAGTTGGCGGACACATCGTGGAGGATGTGGAGGAACGGAAACCTCATGCCCTGTGGGTGGGATGCAGAATGGAGCAGCTGCTGTGGAAACATACAGTTCCTCACAAATCAAAACCAGAACTCAAGTATGATCTAACCATCCCACTTCAGGATATGTCTCCAGAAGAAATGACATCAGGATCCAGAAGGGGTATCTGTCTCCCTATGTTCCTAGCAAGGTTATTTGCGGTAGATATAGGAGCAACTTAGATGTCTGTCAACAAATGGACAAAGCAAATGGGGTGTATACACAATGGACTATTATGCTGCCTTTAAAAAGATGTCCTAGCATTTGTAATAGCATGGGTGTAGCTCTAAGTCCTAAGCTCCGTGAGAAAGCCAACTACAGGACAACACAGCCTGCCTCCATGCACCATCTAAAAGAGTCAAAGCCACAGAAGCAGAAAGTGGCTCCCAGAGATTGGGGGAGGGGATGCAGAGCTTTCTACATGGGTAGGAAACGCCCATTCTGCAAGATGGAGCGGTCCCAGACGTCTGCCACATGACCTAGGCCCTGAGCAGACACAGCAAAGTACCCCTGGAATTTGATGGGGTTAGATCTCATGCTATGTGTTTTTTAATCACAATAAAAGTAAATAATATATACAAGATAGTTGCCAGGGCAAATTTCAGGACATCAGCTAATTCTGAGGCAGGTAGAGGGCAGATTTGCTAGAGTCACAGCCCAGCCTGGGAAAAAAGGATATAGAGTTTCTGTTTGTGTTTATCAATCACATTATGAACGTGTTAGAGCCACTTTTTTGTATATATGATCTATTTCACATAAAAAAAATAAGACTTAAATGGCATATGGCCCATAAAGAATTCTATACAACACGTGGAATCTTTTAAGTTACATCATACAAGTTCAGTCACCACTCATGTTGTGAATTATATTCTTGACATGGTGTTGTGGGGGTGTGTGTGTATATACATGCACGCATACATACACAAGTGTGAACTCTGTAGAAGTATGTGGCACTTGTATAAGTATTTCCATATGGATGTAGTATATGCTGTGTATAGTTTAACATTTATACAGTGGGTACCCATACTACATAGAACTTTGTATGTGCTTTTCACTTAACTTTCAATAGTGAGTAAAAAACAAACTCAATACCTTACAAGAAGTGGTGCTGAGTTGGTGCGTGATACTCAGCTCCATAGATGTGCTCTAATACACCCAGTCAGTCCTTTACAGAAACCATGGTACTGCTGTCAATCAGGTTTTCATCACTAACAAATAACTGGGAAAAACCAACGTAAAGGAGGGAAGATTTGTTTAGGCTCCTGGTTTCAGTCCATGGTTGGCCACCTCCATTGCTCGGGGTCTGAGGAGAGGCAGAACATCATGGCGGAAGGGAGTGGTGGAGGAGGCTGCTCACCTATGGCAGCCAGGAAGCAGAGAGGGAGAAAAGAGCCAGGGGCAGGGGAGAGTCCCCAGGGGCACGCCCCTGAGGACTCAGTCCCTCAGTGAGGTCCCCGTCGGCACCTCCCAGTAGGCCACTCACCCTTGTGATCCAATCACCTCCCCAAAGCCCTCTGAACGTCACTTCCCTGGGGACCAGGCCTTCAGCACACGAGCCTTGGGGGTGATTCCAGATCCAACCACCACAACTGAATTGGAACCATTTGATTACCTGGGTGTCCGCTGCTTTAGGCTGTGAGGGTCTTAAGGGGAGGACCCACAGCCCCAGCACACAGCATGGCTTGGAGGTCCTGGGCACCAACAGCTGCAATTTCTGTGCCCCCATCCCAGGCATGCCCGAGCTTTCTTTCTTCAAAGAACTCTACCTTGGGGCCCTTCCCACCTGGTGCCAGGTTGCTCCTCCTGAAAGTTGGACCACAATGGCAAGATTTCTAAGGTATTTTGAGACTAAAAATAGAAGAAGAGCCATAATTGCCTAGCCTGGCAGCTCACACACAATCAAAAGACTCAGAGAACAGCTCCCTTGGAATAAATAGTGTCTGTTCAATAACTGCCTACCCTTCAGCGCTGTTCCATGAAGGTTAGTATTATTCTTGTGTATTTATCTAAGACTCAGGACTGCTGGGAATTTTTATTCTCCACATCTACAAATTAACATAGGGATGATATCATTTTGTCTCTTTTTTAAAAATAACTTAAGCTTAAAGTAAATCTCACATTTGGGAAAGAAATTCTGGTCTGCTTCCCAGAGCACTGGATAATCAGCCCTCATTTATGGGCACGTGATTAACCCAGTTATTACATTTTCTGAAGTGCATATTTGGGGCTGTCTGTCGGAGGGACTTAATTGATCAATTATGATAAAATCACAGAATTATGTAACTGAGAAGAGCCATTGTTTGACAGATGAAGGGACTGAAGCCTAGGGTCCTGGCTGAGTCCTGGCACTGCAGAGGCTAGAACAGAAATCTAACAGCCAGTTCAGAACTTCTGTTACTACACTTGATTCCTGGGCAGTGGGGTCAGGCCCTATTAAGGAACAGCTACAGTAACCCAGGTCCTAAAGGAAGTCTTATCAAAATTCCTTAATTGTGAGAAGTAGACAATTAGTAGTCACATTAAGAAAGAAAGAGGTGAGACTGTGTAAGTCTCCTCCCCCTGTGTGCCTTATTATGTCCCCACTGATGGCCCAGCTAAGGCTTCTCTCACAGAGGTTCCTGCGGCCATGATCCTGAGGCTGCTTCAAGGGGACCATCAGTCAAAAGACAAATTCAATGCTGAGACCAGCAGGGCCTCAGCACTAAGGCCCAAGGTCCTACAGACACCTATCTTGGCTCCCTCTCAGACTTGCTTTCTGAGTTTGACTCTAAGGGAGGAGTTATTAGTTGCATTGTGTTTTCCCTGAAGGTATGTTGAAGTCCTAGCTCCCAATACCTCAGAATGTGACCTTATTTGGAAATAAGGCCTTTACAGAGATAATCAAAATAAAAAAGGGTCATTAGGGTAGATGGAGCAACATGACTGGTATTCTCATAAGAAGGGGAAATTTGGATACGGAAGCAGAGTTGTGTGGAAGGGAAACCATGTGAAGACGCAGGGAGGCCTTCTGAAGCTGGAAGGCTGAGGCTACCCGCAACCAGGAGAGAGGCAAGGAGTAGACTTAGACGTCAGAGGAGCACCCTGTGTCCACTCCTTGGCTTTGCACTTCTGGCCTCCAGGTCTGTGTCACCATCAGTCTCTGTTTGTGGTCCTTGTGCCGGCCTCCCCTGGAGACCAGTAGAGTGGGCACTCCCTCACCTCCTGACCCGTCACCCTCCAGCTCTCCCAAGCTTCATGGTCCCTTTTATCTCTATTTCTCACTTCCAATTCCTAAGAGAAAGAATCTCTTTGGACTCTTTTAAAAAAAAA
>PVHX01004593.1:0-123453 GCA_004024805.1 Geosciurus inauris | reverse complement strand
TTTTTTTTTTTTTTTTTTTTGGTACTGGGGATTGAACTCAGAGGTACTCGACCACTGAGCCACATCCCCAGCCCTATTTTGTGTTTTATGTAGAGACAGGGTCTCACTGAGTTGCTTAGCACCTCGCCATTGCTGAGGCTGGCTTTGAACTCGCGATTCTCCTGTCTCAGCCTCCCTAAGTGCTGGGATTACAGGCTCAGTTACTCTTCTATGACTTACTATATACATACTACTTTATATTTATGCTAACTTAATTCCATTGGAATATAGAAACTTTATTCCTATATAGCTTCATTCTTTCTGCTTTTCATGCTATTATGCATATATATTTATGTATGTCACAAACTCAACAATACATCGTTAAAGTTACTTTTCTTTAAAAGCTGACAAAAGAACAAAAATATTTGCTAACATTTCTCCTCTTTCTTCCCATCTCTTCCCTTTCCTTTCCTCTTTCTCTTCACTCATATTTCTGATTCTCTTCATTTCTTTCTCTGAATTCAAGTTGCTACCCCTTTCCTTGCAGGAATAGAGCTTTGGTGACGTTCCCTTCCTTTGTGATATTATCCTCTTCAACAGCGATTCTCAATTTCACAGAATGGTAAGATTTCAAACTCATTTTGGCAATTGATCAAGGGATGTAAACTTTGTCAGTATGGACATCAAAAACATTCAAACAGCTATCCTTAATTATCAGTATCATTTTATAAAGGGAAGAATATTTTTACCACCATTTCCCTGACCAAATAGGAAGTCTATAATCCCAGAGAAAGGACAGGTGGAAATGTTACACTGACATTTTTGCAGCACACTGATGAAAATTTGTCACTGACCAGCATTTGGGAACTTTGGGTTTATGTAAGTAATATCATTTTCTTTAACAACCACCATTAGTTTTTTTTTCTTTTTCTTTTTGGTACTAGGGATTGAACTCAGGGGTACTCGACCACTGAGCCGTATCCCCAGCCCTATTTTGTGTTTTATGTAGAGACAGGGTCTCACGGAGTTTCTTAGCACTTCCCCATTGCTGAGGCTGGCCTTGAACTCATGATTCTCCTGTCTCAGCCTCCCAAAGTGCTGGGATTATAGCTTGTGTCACCGCGTCTGGCTCCACCATTAATTTTATTTAGTGTATATCATGTGTGAGTCAGGTAATGTGCTAGGAATTCCATATTATTCCATTTACTAACACAATAACCTGTGAGATGCTATTATTATCATCATTTTACAGTCAAGGAAGCTGAGGCACAGAGATGCTGTGCACCTGTCTCGAGTTCTACAGCATCAGGACCATGATTTATATCTCAGAGCTCTAACCTCAGCATCCATATTCTCTGCTGCCGCAGTGTGCTATGGCAGGTTGACTATGTGTGGTCCTAGACTGTGATGGGTTATTAGAAGTTACTCATGCAGACATTGGTTTTGTTAGGAATTGTGGAAAGTGAAGTTCACTGGTGTGTCCCAGAGAGGGATACTTGGGCCTTTAGTCTGTGAATGATAGGTTGACTCAGGTGATAATGGTGGTCACTTTATGTGTATTGAACCAGAGAGTGTACTGTTTGCATGGAAACATTAATAGAATAACAAATGTTTTACCAAAGTAAAAAGTTTGAGTATGGTTTTGATTTTTTTTCTTACTCTGATGTCCTGTAAATTACCAAATCTTACTATAAACTATTTTACTTTTTCTTTTTAATTGACATACAATATTTGGTCATATTTATGGGGTACAGTGTGACAATTCAGGACGTGTGCACAGTGCATAATGATCAGGCTAGGGTAACTGACATTTCAGTTCCTTACCATTTCTTTATATTGGAAGCCTTTTAACTCTTCTCTTTGAGTTCTTCATACAATAAATAATAGGTTGCTGTAAACTGTGGTCGCCCTCCTGTGCTGTGGCCCACTAGAACTCATTCCTCCTCTCTAACTCTATTTTGGCATCCATTATCCAGCCACCTTCCATGCACTCGCCCCTGCCCTTCGTGAACACTAGTATCACTGCCCTGTCATCCTTAAGGTTAGCTTTTTTTATATATATATATATATTTTTTAGTTGTAGATGGACACAATGTCTTTATTTTATTGCTTTGTATGTGGTGCTGAGGATCGAACCCAGGGCCTCACGCATGCGAGGCAAGCGCTCTACCACTGAGCTACAATCCCAGCCCCTTAAGGTTAGCTTTTAAAACCTTCATATCTGAGAGAGAACATGTAGCATTTGTCTTCTCTTGCCTGGCTTATTTTACTTGCATAGTGACTCAATCACTGAGTCTTACTGATTTAACAACCTAAATATCTTTCATGTTCACCTTCCTCTTCTGACAAGATGATGTCCTGGCTAACCCAGATCATTTTGCAGTCTCCTCACTGATCTTCCTTCTCCAATCTGTGCATTCTGTAACTTAAGTTTTCTAAAACACAAATCTAATGATGTCACAGCCTTTCTTATACCCTTCAAAGTGCTTTCTTCTGCCCTCAGAATACTCTTAATATGTGGCCTTCAGTTCTTCCTCTTCTGCTCATTAGCCCTTTCTTTTAATTTATAGCCATAATAAATACTGAGTTTTCTCAAAATGCTTTTTAAATAGCATTTGTTGATAAAGTAAGCTCTTAGTCAGCTTTTTCAAAATACCTGAGAAGCCCAACTTAGAGGAGGAAAAGTTTTTCTGTTCACGGTTCTAGAGCTTTGGTCCATCATTGGCCAAGTCTATGGCTCTGGGCTCCAGGAGAGGCAGCACATCATGGTGGAAGGATGTGGTGGAGGAGTGCTGCTCCATTCAAGGCAGCCAGGATGCAGAGGGAGGGAAGTGGGGAAGGGCTGCAGGGAAGATGCACCCTTCCCGGGCACACCTCACCTGCCTACAGTTACCACCCAGTCAGTCCATTTAGACTGGGATGGACTGATTAGGTTACAGCTCTCAAAATCCAGTCATTCCACTTTGCACACTGCTACATCATCTCCTGATATTTTGAGTGACATCTTGTGCTCAAACCATAATACAATTCAAAACTCATCTTTACCAAGGTTTAAAGGATTGGATCATCAAAGTTATAAGTTTCCTAGGGCTGCTATAACAAAGTACCACAAACTGGGTGGCTTCGAATACCACTACCTGTGTTCCTGGGTCTCCAGCTTATAGACCCCAGGTCATGGGACTTCTTGGCCTCCATAATTATGTAAGCCAATTTCCATAGCAAATCTCTTATTGTTTTCTTTCTCCTCCTACTTGCTCTTTCTATGTCTGTCTATCAATCCATCCCCTATTGATCCTATTTCTCTGGTGAATCCTGACTAGTACATCTTCCTTATATGGTTACTTTCCTTTGAATCTAAACGGGACTTGTGATTCATATGTAAGCAACAGAATATTACAGAAGTGAAACTGTATGACATCCAAGGCTAAGTCATGATTGGCCTCACAATTTCTGCTTTCTTCTCTTGCTTTTGACATGCTTTCCCTCATAACTAAGGCACCCTATTGTGAGAAACCCAGGCCACACAAAGAAGTCACGTGTAGTTGCTCTGGTCAATAGTCAGTGACAACTGTCAGCCTGGGATTGAGCTCTACATTGCCATTGTTCCACCCTTGATGCAAGAATCCTAGGATTTGGGGTGGTTGGTAGGTAGCGATGATAACAAGAGAACCTCTCCTTCTGGCACCTGATATTCTCAGGGTTGGCCAATCAGATGCTCCAGCCCAGGATTCCAAATGTAGAACAAGGGGTGTGAAGATGAGGGGCAGTGGAAATTTTCTGAAGGGAGCAGTGGAGGCTGTAGCAGCACTGTCCACTGTCACTTGTGCTGTGTGGTCTGGTGCTGGCAGTAGTGTCCTTCCCGATGCCCCTGTGATGTGCTCTTGATGTCATTCCTATGCTTCCCAGTCTATCCTGTTCTTGCCTTTTTTCTGAGCTGGATTCTCCAGGCTTCCTTGGAGTCCTCTGAGCTTCCTTAAACCCTCTCAGTCAATTTCTCTTTCCCTCAAATCAGCCGGGGTCCGTTTCTTTTGCTTGCAATGGGTAACCCTAATCGATGGGCAGTTATACTGCTGTTCTTTGTTGTCCTGTTTGGAAGCAACTATACAATCAGAGGTATAATCTTTTCAAATCTCCTGAGTATTTTTGCCCAGTAAGCAGATTTGATATTTAGAAGTGATTAAAAACTCCTGGGAGGAGGCACTGTGGTGGGGTGGGAACAAGACCAGAGCTTGGCAGGATTCAGGAGCGGCATGCACTGCAGCCCCAGAACTGCCACTCATTCACTGTGTTGACCTTCAGCACATTGCTTCCTCTCTCTGGGCCTCAGTTTCCTTGTCTGTATAAGATTTGGACAACATTAGATAATTTCTAATTCCTTTCAGTTCTGAAAAATTTCCCCAGGTTTCCTTTGTTCATTTTAAGCAGATGTTCACCTTAGATCTTGTCAGGAGGAGATCCATGTGATGCACTCTAGACCCCACAGCCCTCAGGATCCCCTAAAGAACTGGGCAGCGCACTTACAGATGCTCAGTGAATGTTGTTTAATGAATGGCCGAGTGGCATGCCCCTGCCTCTGGAGTTAAAGGGAAATAAACTATGATCCCAGAGAGGCACAAATAACCACTCCATGTGACACAAATTCATATTAGAGACTCAAGGCAGAGGCTGTGGCAATGCAGAGGAGGGGCACATTGCCTAGAAGGGTCTGTGGGTGTGCAGGTGTCAGCGAGGGAAAATAATGAAAGTGCTCACACAGGAGGTCATGTTTACGCTGGAGAAGTCAGTGAAGGGAACTGCAGCAGAGACAACAGCAAGAGTGAAAATATCTCAGAAGGTCATGGGGATATTTGGAGAACAATGAGTAAGTGTCTGTGCTGGAATGAAGGTGTTATGTTTTGGATTGAGGTGTCCCTTAAAAGTACATGTGCGAGACGATGCAAGAAGGCATAGAGATGAAATGATTGGGTTATGAGAGCAATCAGTGAATTCATCCTCTGATGGGAATTAACTGAGTGGTAACTGAAGGCAGGTGGTATGTGGCTAGAGGAGGTGGGCATTGGGGCATGGCTTGGGGTTTATATTTTGTATTGGTAAGTGGAGTCTCTCTGCTTTCTGATCATCATGTTCTGAGCTGCTTTGCTTGGCCACACTAGTCCATCTTCAGCATCACCTCAAGCCCTGAGTAATAGAGCCGGCTATGTATGGACTGAGACTTCTGAAACTGTTAGCCTCCAAATAAACTTTTTTTCCTCTAATGTTCTTGTTAGGTCTTTTAGTCACACCAGTGAAAAAGCTGACTGCAGCAGAAGGATTCCTGGCAGGACAGAGTGGGAAATGGGTTGTGTTATAAGAGGCCTTCTCAAACAGGGTAAGAAAATTAGACTCTTTCCTGGGGCCAATTGAAATCCATGGATATTATTAAATCTGAGAATTATTGGATCAGATGAATACCCTAGGGTTGTTCATGGTGTTTTAAAATTTTTTAATTTTTATTTTTTAGATCAGGATGTTGGCAGCCAACGGAAATCTTTTCTCTTCCTTGAGATACTTATTGTGGGGTTATATCTGGACAGATGTTTATAAAATGACCTGTCTGCTTCTTCAGGAGTAGAGGTCAATTTCTAAAGCTCTGAGGGATTAAGGAGCTTCTTGGAACAAGATACCCAATTTCTGTTGCTATTTTCTGGCTGTACGTGAAGATGGAATTAAAAAGAGCATGAATGAAAGTATCGAATATTCTAAATCACATTTGTATTAAGTTGGTGAAAGATGAAATTTCTGTTCTTCATGAGCTAATAATGTCTTCTCTTTAAAATTCAGAAACTTTACCTGGAGGTTTTTAATCCTTAAAAAACATCTGCACACACATGGCCAGAGTGATAAAAGACATCCTTTCATATATGAATGCAGTGACATCTTAAAAGGCTTTCCTTTGTTATATTTGAACTTGCAGGTCACAGATTATTCTCTGCATGCAATTTATTCTGTATTTACTGAATGTGACTGCATGGCTGTGTGAGTTCAGAGCGAGATGGCACACTTTCCATTTCCAATCTGCAGTTGTTGGACAAGGATCTGGACTTGATGGACAGGTGCTGCATCCACAGGCTGACAGCGTAATCTGTGCTGGGAGATGCCACTCTACCATCTGTGTAGTGGGGCAGGTTATCTCAGGCTTCATGGGACCAGAACCCACTTTGATCTGTGTTTCTAAGTGAGTTTTCCCAGGAACGCACAAGTCCCAATCTGTCATCCATATCTTCATATGGAGGGACCACAACAGGCCATCTTAAAATAATAGTAGGAGCAGCACAGATGTCTGTTTACTTCCATTCAGAGCCACATTGACCCTTGTCATCTTTCTTATTTTTCTTTCCTATTATGTTTTACTACTCAGTCCCTATCACATGGATAGACCTGGGCCTTGATAAAAATCTTCACAGTGTGACCCCAGAATATGAGTGTTCCTCTTACATATCCTCTGTCTCCTGGTGGAAGTAGAAGCAGGCAGGCATAATGGAACAGAGACAGGTATCCTCCATGTGCCTGGTTGGAGCCCTTGACCCACAGAATCCATGGGCATAATACTGTAGTGGTGATTTTATGCAGCAATAGATAATTTGAACATTAGTTGTTATTATGATTGCTACCTGGACAGTCTTCAATAGGAACTTAACATTAAAACTCAGTTTCTCTCTAGGTGGTGGTGCATGTCTATAACTCAGGAGGCTGAGGCAGGAGGATCACACATTGGAGGCCAGTCTCAGCAACTTAGAAAGGTCCTATCTAAAAATAAAAAGAGCTGGGGATGTAGCTCAGTGGTAAGACACCCTTGGGTTCAATCTCCAATACAGCAAACAAAACCTGAATTTCTTTGTTTTTAAACAAGGCTGATGATGATCATATTGATCATCTGTTGGCTGTCTACTACCTGCCTGACACTCACACACAGAAATATACTTTATTCACACATATGTATAACTGATTCCTGTTATCAGGTTAGTTATGTTCTATAAGGTCACTAGGAACCCCAAATGGGCACATAGTGAAGTATTATTACACAGGAAAATACGAGTTTGGCTTCTCTGAGTTTCTGGTCATAGTACTTGAACTGACCAGTTGATACACGGCCTTGGTTTGTGTTTCTGTTAATGATGCCCTGCTTCATATTCTTGATCCATTGGCTTGGAGCTCACAGTCCCCAGCATCAAGACTCCTGCTAGAATAAAGCTTCTCTAGCTCGTGTTTTCTATGAAGCCCGTCACAGCCTCCCGTGCTTAAGAGCACTAGACAGCACTTCAGCCCTGTGGCCGGGGCCACTTCAGACAGCCAAGTCTTCAACAAAAGTGAAGAACAGGACAAACAGACACACTATGAAAAGGGCACGTGTTTTTAGCACAAGGACTGAAGCAAAATGGCAACGTGTTTTCCTGTTTGACCTTGGCTGAGAGTGTGGTGTGCTCCGGTGAGTCACACTGTCACCCACTTCGTGGGTGCCCACAGGTGACTTCTGAGGTGCCTACGTACTGATTTGGGGGTTACAAATACATTTAAAAGAGTAGGTGAATTTGCAGATGTGGAATATGGAAATGATGAGATCAGTGGTCTATCTAATCTCCTTTAGTTCTCACTATAGGATTAGATGCCTGTGTTCTCGACACTGTTGTTACGCCACTCCATGACTGCTTTTTTTTTTTTTAAAGATTTTTTTTTTTTAGTTGTAGATGGACACAATGTCTTTATTTTATTGCTTTGTACGTGGTGCTGAGGATTGAACCCAGGGCCTCACGCATGCGAGGCAAGCGCTCTACCGCTGAGCCACAATCCCAGCCCCTCCATGACTGCTTTTTAACTTCTTGTGTTTTTTCTCTAACTTTTGGAATGTTAATGAGATAATGTGTGTAACAGTAATATTGCTTGAGACATCTGATTGTCTCTTTGGCACAGCTTTGGGCTCGACTTTATTTTGCTGTTTGTCTTGGGATTCATAAGGTACAGCAGAAATGCTAGAGAAAGAGCGCCCATAACAGTCGCTGCCACTTTGCAGTGCCTGCTGGTTTCCACATCCTGTTCTCTGTGCTTTATATCGGCTGACTTGGTCTTGACAGGGGCCCAGGTTGTCTGGCCACAGGCTACTTAAGGGCACCCCTCAACAGTCAGCTTTTGATATGTGGACAAAGGTTTTATTAGTCCCAAGTGAGACGTGATGCTTATCTAAGGCATTGTTAGAGGCGCAATTCCTTAATTTTCCAGCTCGCAGCAAGGTCTAAATTGAATGACTGGAGATTTTGTTCGTGATGTGAAAAGGCTACTTCTTCACCTTTAAGGCTTTGCGTCTCTGTGAGGAAATGGGATGTAACGTAAGGGAGTCTAGTTAAATAGAAGGAGCTTGCCCCTTCCTCGAAAGGGGCTTGTGAAAAGGAGAAGGGAGACAGAGGCGAAAACGGTAAAGCATTTGGCCACTTGGGTAATGGATCTATTCTGACTCCCCATTGCCAATCATGGCCAAAATCCTGAAGAAGGGAAGTATTAAGTATGTTGAGAGGAAAATGGAAAGCAGATGGAGTTTTTCAGGAAACAGACTTGTAGGATGCCCCTTGAATCAGAGAAATTTGTCACTGTGATTCAATTAAACAGAGGAAGTCCTGACACAGGGTAGCTACATACAGTTGCACAGGTTGTGTATTGCACAATTCCATAGATGACCACTCACATTGATTTCTGGGAATGCTCTGTCCCCTCTAGTTGTTCTTTGCACTGGCTCTGGCTTTTGTTGAAGTTCTAAAGTATGTTTTGATTCCTATGGTATAGAAGTATCCAGAAACTCCCCTGTGCTTTGTGAAAATACATGAGTGGTGGCTGATGTGTGTAGCAGTCAGCACTATCAGAATGGGGTGTTCTGAGCTGGTGAAACTGAAACTAAGGGCTGATCAACAATCAAGCAGAAGTTGTGTGTAGCACAGAGGGATGCATGGTTCTGGGGAGTGCTGAGGGAGGGCCAGTTCAGCTGCAAGGATCTGCTAGGCCTGCTGGATCTGAGGCAAGAGATCATAAGCTCACTGGCCATGGAGTTCCACTGGCAGTAGTGCACAGTGTGAGCAGTGACCAAGTCAACACTACACTTTTATTGCAGAGGCCAGAAAGGACTCAGAGAACTGAGTACCTACTATGATTTGGGGACAAAAATAGGAAACTTGCTTTCAAGTTTATTATAAGCTCATGGGAAAGACAGACTGAAACAAGAAAATGCAAATAAAGTTTGAAAATGCTTTAGAAATTTTTCCAAGATGATGGGGTCCAATGGAGAGTGTAATCAGGGCCCAGGGAAGAGCAGATAGGAAGGACTTCTTGGGAGAAGTGATGCCCCTGTGGGCTTTGAAGGATGAGAAGGTAGTCAGGCTGCTGGGTGGTGCTGGGGGGACTCTATGGAAGGCAGAGGGACCATGGAGATGTGAGAGATCTGGGCTTTGGGCTCTATGGGCATGGCCAGGACTTGCCTCTGGAGCTTATAGTGAGTGAAAGGCCCTATGCTTGTGTCTGATGGCCTGTGGTCATAGTCTGGAAATCCTTAATACTTTTATCTTTGAATTTATGACTGTTAGTGCAGTTAGTGGGAACATGGAGTATTCCTGGGGGTGTTGGAGCCTTGGATCACCCAGTACATGCCTCCCCAGAGGCCATCTTTGCTGTCTTCTCCTTTTACCCTTGGAATCCTGGACTCTCTCCAGTGTCCCATTGTCCTTCCCTCTTCCTTTCCCTCTTCAGGAACAGCTGCTGTCCAGTGGGAGACTGGGTTGTGTCAGGGCTTGAAGGGCCAGGTAGGGTACATGTGCCCTGTGGCCTCTTGGAGTGGCAGCACCATAGTGCATTCTGCAGATGACTTGGTGGGGCCAAGCCTCTTTCCCATCCCTGATCCACACACCTGTGTGTCCTGGTGCAGAGGCTGCAATGCCTTGGGGTTTGCTCATCCGCCATGGATGGGGTAACAGGTGGGAAGGGGAAGGGCCTGCCCTGACTTCTGTGACCCAGGCTGGCTGAAAAAGGAACTAACAGCTAGGGAATTGAACATGTGCCAAGTTGCCCCAGCATCTAAAAGTGACTGAAGGAGTTCAACATCAAATAGAAAATAAAAAATACCATGGTAGATCAAGAGAAAGACCATGGAAGATGGGAAAATATTTCCCATTTTGGAACCTTTAATGGCGCTCCCTCCTCCCTCCTCACCCCTCTATCCTTGTCTTTCCCCACATTTTGTACTGGATTCTGAAAAGTATGTAGCCAGTCCTCAGCATGACCGGAAGCAACGAGTGACTGAGTGAATGAATGAAGGGGAGAACGCAGCTTTGAGTGGAGACCCTAAGCTTTCACACCTTCCTATTCCCCACTTGGGTTATTTTCCATTACTTCATAGGAGCCCAAAGTCAGTTCCTGCTTGAGGAATGAATAAGGCTCAGATCTTGATTCCAGTTCACCTGGAAAACTGATGAGAGAGTCTGTGTCAGAGGTCCCAGCTCCAGGATTCGCCCTGCTGTTAACCCCAGAGGCACCTGTTCTTTTGTAATCCTCCATGGCCAGAGTGATGCAAAAAACGTAAGGTTAATGTGAAGAGAAAGGGGGACTGTTGATTTATTGCACCAGGAATGTGTTAAATCGTACCCCAGTGGCCTAGGAGAGTTAATGCGTCTTCCAAAGCAGGTAATTCACTAGCCAGTGACTGAGTGGGAAAAAAATGTGGGATTAGAAGATATTAGTGTGGGTGGGTGAGGGTGTCCTTGGAAATCATATAGCCCAACCGAGGCTGCATCTGAGACTCATGAGCCCAAGTGTGACTCATAGCCACACAACTACTTGCTTATAGGGCTGAACTTGACCTAGCTTCTCTGACCTCAAGGATAATACTTGTCTAGTTCTCTTACTTTTTGATTCCAATAAAAATGACCATAAATCTTTTAATGAAGAATACATTTGAAATGTGCATAACACTTTATGTTTGAAAGTTCTGAGTTTTCTTTTCCACCTTGACAAGAAATGCAATGACCTATGCTGACCAGTGTTTTCTGAGGATCAAACTTACTATGATGCAAATGAAACTGGCCCCTATCAGCAGGTATTCCCAGCCTGGATCTGAACATAAACACTAAGTTTCATTTTGAAGGGAGACCATCTCACTCTTGCAGAGTCAGCAGCACAAGGACATAGTGAGGTTTGCTTTTGGTTGCTTTTGAAGTTGGCTGCAAAGGCCTTGCTGGTATGGGCAGTGTGAGAACTGAGAAAATTGTACCAGTCCTTCCTGGAGCCGTCACGCAAAGAAGAAAATGGTCTGGCAAGTCTCCTCCCAAACTATATATTTCTTATAGCCCAGGTGGGCTTTATCTGCTGTTTAGGACCAGTTTTCTCTGATTAGGTTGGTCACAGCCTGAGAACATGGGAATAGCCTCAGAAATCTCAACCACAGAGCGTGGATGCCACATGGTAGCTGAGCAGGCTGGCCAGGTGCTGATGTGGGAGTCCAGAAGAGCCATCTCGCCATACCACAGTGTTGGTAAGAAGGCTCTTCTAAGATCCTGAACAGAGGTGGAGACAGTTGCTTCCCTTAGACCTAAGAAAACCATTCCATTGTTGGATTCTCTTCTTGGATGAGAGTTGGAATGAATTATGTGTCATATCTCAACTGTCCCAGCATGGAGCTTCATGTTGCCTAATTCAGCCCTTCTCAACTCCCCTGATCCCCCTCCATTTGGTGCCTTGAGCTCATTGTATGTACTGTACTCTACACAGAATCTTGGAATGTTACAACTCAAGGAGACTTAGGGTCCTGGGAATCAAGCTTCTTTTGCACCTATGGGGAAACTGGGAACTAAAATGTACTCACTTCTCTGGGTGATCCAGTGTGTTAGTGGCAGGTCTGGGAGTACAGCCTGCATTTCTTTCCACTGTGCCAAGCTACCTGGAAACATGCCTGTAATATAAATTATTAAAGTGTCAGGAGAAACTTGAAATAGTAAACTGGGATTTCAGGATTAGGATGTCAAATAATGTCTTTGAAAAGCTGTTTCTAATCATTTCAGGAGAACTCTGGTAACTGATAATATAATACCCTTTGGATCCACGTTAGGGTTATATGGATGGGGAATGGACAGTTGGCTTGGCTTGTCAGTTCTTTAGTAAATAGGAAGAAAAAATATCTTTGCAAAGGCGAGACCTTATCTTATTCACTGTTAACATCCAATTCCCTGATATGGTTCCCAGTATAAGGTAGCTACACAGAGGTGTTGTGCATTCCAGTGTATGTAAACAAACTCCTGCTGATGCCCTCCAAAGGGGTTCTGAGTGGTTCTATATGTTTTACTTGATGCTGTTGATCAGAGTACATCCGAATAAAGACAGCATCAGAGTTCTCTTTATTTAAACAACCTTATTGTTTTTCTTCATTATGGAGAATTCATCTAATTCTTTGGGGCCTGAGTTTCCTCATCTGACAAGGGAGTTGGAATCGGTGGTTAGTTTCCTTCCTGGGCTAGCAGAACATGACCAAAAATGACTTTCAATAACAGGAATTGGAATTGAGACTTAGTATATGTGTATATGTGTGTTTGGCTTGTTCTATAGACATAATGCATGAGAGAATGGTTTTATAATTCTGAAAATCAGATGAACATGTGTCTAAATGACTCTCTGATTGTGTATAGGCTGATCATTTCTTCTTGGCCTCTTGGATGATTGCTGTAAAAATACAAAGTGTTTTACTGATTTATAGAGGGGAAAAATAACCAAAAAATGAATCCTCAGTTAAATTAAAATGAAATTTGAGGAAGTATTTAATTTGAAAGGCACATTGCATGTATGTAACTTATTCCTCTGTCTGGCACAAACCCTGTGACAATAAAGATCCCATGTTGCTGATGGTGTTAAAGCTGAAGATGCTATAACTCACATACAGGTTGTTGGATTGGGATTCAGGCTCCAGGAGTTGATTTATAGCTTGAGGTGAAACCATGAAACCACATGGACTGTTGTCTGAGAGCAAGTATGACCAATTGCACCTGTATTCCTCAAAGTAAATGCTACTAAAATCTCAACTCAGCATACTCTGACTCTCAATAGTATTCAGAAGATATTAATCATACCCTGCTCATGGAAAGAATTTACTGAGGGGGAATTGACAATACTTTTATATATTTCTCCAAAGTTCAAGCAATAGGGGGTCCTGGAATGAGAGACTCTTAAGAGTGAAAAGAGGCCATTTAATTTAACCTCCTTATTTTATAGATAAGAAAATTGAGACAGGGAGGATAAGGGACTGGCTTATGGGCACACAGCTAGTTCAAAACTAGTCAGGAATGAAAACACATGTCTCCTTAACTCCCAGTCCAGTACTCTTGTCTATTCTCTGAACCCTTAGGGTAACCATTACTTAAATCTTAAGGTTTGTCCACCATAATTGTTTCCTGTTTGTTAAGTATTTTATATGGTTCAAATCATTTACTCCTCAACAAACTCACTTTATCATTAAGGAAACTGGTCTTAGAGCTGTCCTTAATTTATTAAGGTCACATGAATACTAAGAGGAAGTAGGACCAGGATAGAAATTAAGGCAAGTTAATATGAAGACCAAGTTAGGGTATATAAGACACTTGGTTAAATTTGAATTTCAGATGAGTTATGTATAAGTGTATGCCAGATATTGCACAAGACAATTCTGATTTTGTTAAGCATCATGTCTCCTCACTTGTCAAATGTGTCAATTTTAGTACAAACTATTCTAGGATTGTCTGTCCTGTGGTTGCTTCATCTTCTTGGCTTTAATAATGAAGTATGCTAGGATTATCTTTCTGCTGGCTTTTCTCTGACCCCATCACAATTTGAAATTAAAAACATCTATTATTACTTATAGTTTTATTGCTTACAGTTTAAATTTTATCTGACTCCACTGGGAGCATGATCCTGAGAAGAGGTGTGACTGAGAGTAGAAAGGGTCAGCATGTTTCTGGGTGCAACAGTTCATAGGCACTGGTCCCAGCACTGAAGGCCACTGTGCAAGCAGTGTTCTGAGTCCAGTGGTGTCTTTCCTTGGGTGTGATTTCTGTTGGTTTATGTTTTCCATGGGCTTTACTACTTTCCCATTTCCTCCTAGATAATGATATGTAATAGTGAACTGGGCCTGTGATGGTTACTCCAGGACATGGAACCGAGAGAGTCAACTTAGCGCAGGCAAATTCATTGACAACTACTCTTTTATTATGTCCTGAGGAAGGCATTTTCCCAAGTGTTGGAAGGAGAAGTTGTTTTTCCAGGTCTCATCTCTTTTTTAAAAAAATTTGTTCTTATTGGTTATACGTGACCGAATGTATTTTGATGTATTATACATATATGGAGTATAACTTCCCATTCTTCTGGTTGTACGTGATGTGGAGTTACATTGGTTGTGTATTCATATATGCACACAGGAAAGTAATGTCTGATTTATTTTACTAGCTTTCCTATTCCCCTTCCCTTCCCTCCCCTTCCCTTCATTCCCCTTTGTCTAATCCAAAGTACTTCTATTCTCCCCTACACCCCCTCCCAATTGTGAATTAGTATATACATATCAGAGAGAACATTTGACCTTTGGCTTTGGGGATTGGCTTATTTCACTTAATATGATAGTCACCAGTACCATCCATTAACTGGCAAATGCTGTAATTTCATTTCTTTTTATGGCTGAGTAATATTCCATTGTGTATATATAGCACATTTTCTTTATCTGTTCATCTGTTGAAGGGCACCTAGGCAGATTCCATAGCTTGACTATTGTGAACTGAGCAGCTATGAACATTAATGTGGCTGTGTCACTGAAGTATGCCTATTTTAAGTCCTTTGGGTATATGCTGAGGAGTGAGGTAACTGGGTCAAATGGTGATTCCATTCCAAGTTTTCTAAGGAATCTCCATACTGCTTCCCATAGTGGTTGCACCAATTTGCAGGCCCACCAGCAATGTATGAGTGTACCTTTCCCCCCACATCCTCACAAATATTTATTGTTACTTGTATTCTTGATAATTGCCATTCCTACTGGAGTGAGATGGAATCTTGGTATAGTTCTAATTTGCATTTCTTTAAGTGCTAGAGATATTGAACATTTTTTCATATATTTGTTGATCAATCATATTTCTTCTTCTGTGAAGTGCCTGTTCAGTTCCTTTGCCCATTTATTAATTGTTTTTTTTTATGTTATGTTTTTTGAGTTCATTATATCTTGGAGATTAATGCTTTATCCAAGATGCAGGTGACAAAGATTTTCTCCCATTCTGTAGGCTCTCTTCATATTCTTGTTTCCTTTGCTGTGAGGAAGTTTTTACTTTGATTCTGTCCCAATTGTTGAGTCTTGATTTTCCTTCTTGCCCTTTAGGAGTCTTGTTAAGGAAGTCAGTTCCTAAGTGGATTTGGTCCTACTTTTTCTTCTTTTAGGCATAGAGTCTCTGTTATAGTGCCTAATTCCTTGATCCACTTTGAGTTGATTTTTATGTAGGGTGAGAAGGCTTCAATTTCATTTTGCAACATATGGATTTCCAGTTTCCCCATTGCTATTTGTTGAAGAAGTTATCTTTTTTTTTTTTAATATTTGTTTTTCAGTTGGAGGTGGACAGAATACCTTTATTTTTATGTGATACTGAGGATTGAACCCAGTGCCTTACGTGTGCTAGGCGAGCACGCTACCACTGCGCCATCACCCCAGCCCCTGAAGAAGCTATCTTTTATCCAATGTATATTTTTGGCACATTTGTCCAGTATAAGATAACTGTATTTATGTGGGTTTATCTCTGTGTCTTCTATTCTGTACCATTGGTCTACGTATCTGTTTTTGGGCCAATACCATGACGTTTTTGTTACTATGGCTATGTAATAGAATTTAAGGTCTGGTAATTTGATGCCTCTTGCTTCACTTTTCTTGCTGAGAATTGCTTTGGCTATTCTGGGTCTCTGATTTTTCCAAATGAATTTCGTGACTGCCTTTTCTATTTATATGAAGAATCTCATTGGGATTTTAGTTAGAATTGCATCAGATCTGTATCGTGCTTTCAGTAATATGGCCACTTTGACTATTTTAATTCTGCCTATTCAAGAACATGGGAGATCTTTCCATCTTCTATGGTTGTCTTTAATTTCTTTCTTTAGAATTCTGTAGTTTTAATTGTAGAAGTCTTTCTCCTCTTTTGTTAGATTGATTCCCAAGTATTTTGTTTTTTGAGGCTATTGTGAATGGAGTAGTTTTCCTAATTTCTCTTGCAGTGGATTGATCACTGATGTACAGGAACACGTTTGATTTGTGGGTGTTAATTTTATATCCTACTACTTTGCTGAATTCATTTATGATCTCTGGAAGTTTTCTGGTGGAGTTTTTTGGGTCTTCTAAATATAGAATCAAATCATCAGCAAATAGGGATAGTTTGAGTTTTTCTTTTTCTATTTGTATCCCTTTAATTCTTTCTTCTGTCTCATTGCTTTGGCTAGGGTTTCAAGGATGATCTTAAATAGAAGTGGCGAGAGAGGGCATCCTTATCTTGTTCCAGTTTTTAGAGGGAATGCTTTCAATTTTCCTCTATTTAGAATGATATTGGCCTTGGGTTTCGCATATATAGCTTTTACAATGTTGAGGTATGTTCCTACCTCCTAGTTTTTATCCCTAGAATTTCTAGGATTTTGAACCTAAAGGGGTATTGTATTTTGTGAAATGATTTTTCTGCATCTTATTGAGATGATCATATGATTCTTATCTTTAAGTGCATTGATGTGATGAATTACGTTTATTGATTTCCATATGTTGAACCAACATTGCACCCCTGGGATGAACCCCATGTGATCATGATGCACTGTCTTTATAATGTGTTCTTTTTATGCAATTTGCCAGAATTTTATTAAGAATTTTTGCATCTATGTTCATCAGAGATATTGGTCTGAAGTTTTCTTTTCTTGATGTGTCTTTGTCTGGTTTTGATATTAGGGTGATACTAGCTTCATAGAAGGAGTTTGGAAAGATTTCCTCCTTTTCTATTTCTTTCTTTCTTTCTTTCTTTTTTTTTTGGTACCAGGGATTGAATTCAGGAGTGCTCAACCACTGAGCTACATCCCCAGCCCTATTTTTATGTTTTATGTAGAGACAGGGTCTCACTGAGTTGCTTAGTGCCTCACTGTTGCTGAGGCTGGCTTTGAATTCGTGATTCTCCTGTCTCAGCCTTCCAAAGTTCTGGGATTACAAGCATGAGCCACCGTGCTTGGCTTACTCCTTTTCTATTTCATGGAATAATGTGAGGAGTATTGGTGTTAATTCTTCTTTGAAGGTCTGGTAGAACTTCAGAGAATCTGTCTGGTTCTGGGCTTTTTTTAGTTGGTAGACTTTTGATGGTGTCTTCTATTTTATTGCTTGAAATTGATCTGTTTAAATTGTGTATGTCCTCCTGATTCAGTTTGGGTAGGCCATATGTTTCTAGAAATTTGTCAATGTCATCAAGATTTCCTATTTTATTAGAGTACATATTTTCAATAGTTGCAGGTTATCATCTGTATTTCAGTAGTGTCCATTGTGATATTTTCTTTTACATCACAAATTATAGTAATATGAGTTTTCTCTCTTTTCTTCATTAGCTTGGATAAGCATTTATCAATTTTATGTATTTTTTGTCTATTTTTTAAATTGTTTCTTTTGTTTCAATTTCATTGACTTCAGCTCAAATTTTAATTTTCTCTCTTCTACCTCTTTTGGTATTAATTTGTTCTACCTTTTCTAGGGCTTTGAGATATAATATTAGGTCTTTTATTCATTGACTTTCTATGCTTTTAATAAGTGTGCTCAAGGCAATGAACTTTGCTCTTAAACTGCCTTCATAGTGTCCCAGAGATTTTTAAAAATATTTTTATTTTTAGTTGCAGATGGACACAATGTTTTTATTTATTTTTATGTGGTGCTGAGGATCAAACCCAGTGCCTCACATGTGTGAGGCAAGTACTCTACTACTGAGCTACAGCCCCATCCTCCTAGAGATTTTGATATGTTTTTTTGCTGTTCTCGTTCATCTCCATGTATTTTTTTTATTTCATCCATGATTTCTTCTGCTATCCATTAGTCATTCAATAGCTTATTATTTAGTCTCCATGTGTTATAGTAGCTTCTGTTTCTTATTCTATCATTGATTTCTAATTTTATTCCATTATGATCTGATAGAATGTAAGGTATTATCACTATTTTTTTTGTATTTACTAAGAATTGCTTTGTAAGTGTTAATTTTATATCCTGCTGAGATATGGACTATTTTGGAGAGGGATCCATGTGTTGCTGAGAAGAAATCGTATTCAATCATTGATGGATGAAACCCTCTATAGGTCTGTTAAGTCTAAATTATTGATTGTATTATTTAGTTCTACAGTTTCTTTGTTTAGTTTTTGTTTGGAACATCTGTCCAGTGGTGAGAGAGGTGTTTTAATGTTACCCAGTATTATGGTGTTGTGGTCTATTTGATTCTTGAAATAGAGAAGAATTTGTTTGATGTACATAGATGTTACATTGTTTATGGCATAAATATTTATGATTGTTATGTCTTGTTGATGTATAATTCCCTTGAGCAGTATGAAATGTCCTCCTTTGTCCCTTCTGATTAACTTTGGCTTGAAGTTCACTTATCTGATATGAGGATAGAGACCCCTGATTGTTTACAAGATCCATGTGAATGATGTATTTTTCACATCCTTTCACTTTCCTTTGGGATGTCTTTGACTATGAGGGGACTCTCTTGGAGATAGTATATTGTTGGGTCTTGTTTTTTAATCCGCTCCTCCAGTCTATGTCATTTGATTGATGAGTTTAGGCCACTTATGTCAAAGTTATTATTGAGATATGATTCATAGTCAGTTTGGTTTATTTATGGTTTTTAATTTGAATTTGTTTCTCCTTTGATTGACTATTCCTTTAGTGTATTTCCTCCCTTTGCTGGTTTTCACTTTAATTTTTTTTATTTCTTCATGAAATATTTTGCTGAGAATGTTCTGTAGTGCAGGCTTTATAGTTGTGAATTCATTTAGCTTTTGTTTATCATGAAAGGTTTTTATTTCATTGTCAACTCTGAATCTTAATTTTGCTGGGCATAGTATTCTTGGTTGGCATCCATTTTCTTTCAGTACTGGTATATGTTGTTTTAGGACCTCCTAGCTTTGAGCTGAGCTGAGAAATTAGCTGAGATCCAGATTGGTTTCCCTCTAAATGTAATCTAACATTTTCTCTAGGAGCCTTTAAAATTTTATCCTTATTCTGTATATTAGGCATTTTCATGATATTGTGACTTGGTGTGGGTCTGTTGTAATTTTGTATATTTGAGGTCCTGTATGCCTTCTGTATTTGATTTTCCATTTCCTTCTTTAGTTTTGGAAAATTTTTTGGTATTACTTCATTGAAAAGATTGTGTATTCCTTTGGTTTATATCTCCATGCCTTCATCTATCTTGATAAATCTTAAATTTGGTCTTTTCATGTTACCCCATATTTCTTGGAAGTTCTGTTCATAGTCTCTTAACATCTTTTCACCATGGCCAACTTTATTTTCAAGATTATATATTCTGAAGCCAGGTGTGGTGGTGCATGCCTGTAATTCCAGTGGCCAGGAGGCTGAGACAGGAGGACCACAAGTTCAAAGCCAGCTTCAGCAAAAGCAAGATGTTAAGCAGCTCAGTGAGACGCTGCCTCTAAATAAAATACAAAATAGGGCTGGGGATGCAGCTCAGTGGGTGGGTGCCCCTCAGTTCAATCCCCAGTCTTCCCCCTCCCTCCAAAAAAGATTATATATTTTGTCTTCATTGCCTGAAACTATCTTCCAAGTGGTCTAGTCTTTTGGTGATGCTTTCCATTGAATTTTCAATTTGGTTTATTGATTCCTTCTTTTCAAGAATTTCTGCTTGATTTCTTTTCAGAATCTCTGTCTCTCTATTGAAGTGATCTCTCACTTCCTGTATTTTCTCTCTTTATCCACTCCTTACATTGTCCTTTACCTTGTGGATCAGTTTAACTATGTACATTCTAAACTTCTTCTCTGACATTTCTTCTATTGTGGTGTCAATGTATTCTATATTGGAGCATGTTGGTTTGTTTGGGGTGATTTGTTCTCTTGTTTTTTCATATTTTTTATGTGTCTACCCATCTGGCAGTATGGATCTGAGTCAATAGAGTTTCTATCCTGTAGACTTATAGTGTCCCTGAAGGTTTCCAGTACCTTGCCATTAAAGGGGAAACAAATGCAAATCATATACAGCCTAAACCAAAGAGCTCCTGCTAAGACATCTGCACTTTTACTGCAATAAACAGAAATGATATGTTCAGTTATTGCTTATAATAAAAGCTAAATTTGCAAAAAAGGGTTTACAATTTCAAATAGTGGACAAGGAAAGAACAGAAATGGTGTATAATGTGGTGATTATGAGGAAGGAGGAAAGAAGATAGGAGTAAAAAGTTGAAGGAAGAGTGAAAGAGGGGACAATAAAGGTTGTCTGTTAGCAGGAGAAAAGAGAAAGAGAATCAAGGTAAACAGATGAGAGAAAAAATATATATAATGCAAAACTTTTAAAAAATTAAAAATGGAAAAAAGTAAAAATTAAAGAATATAAAACAAAACTGAGAAGTACTAATTAGATATCCTAGTCCTCAATACACTGACAATGAAAAATAATTGGTTTCAAAAAATGGTAGAAATGTGTGTGTGTGTGTGTGCGAGAGAGAGAGAGAGAGAGAGAGAGAGAGAGAGAGAGAGAGAGACAGAGACAGAGAGACAGAGAGAGATATCAATGAAAAGTTGAAGAATTGTTTCCATTGGAGATCAAGAGATTTTCAGCATCCCTTCTCTGAAGTGTTAGGTCTGCAGTGTGATGCTTGCTCCACCCTCAGGGTGGGGTTGCTAGGATGAGAGGGTTAATCCTGGAGGTGGAACTCCTGGAGGGGGTGGTTAGGCTTAGGTGGGCTTTAGGCACTTCACTGAATGCCAGTTGGTCTGGAGATTTTAAATCATCACACCTTGAGGGCCCAGCAATTGCAGTTCTATGCTGGAAGACTGCATCCCAGGCATGTCCTTTGGGTTCCACTTGTGTATTGTAGGAGCCAATTCTTAGTCCGCTATGTCATCTGTGGACCTCAAAATTCCCGGTCTCAGGTTCAGTTTCCAAACTCAATCTCTTCTGCCCCCACCCTTTAAAATTCCTGGTCAGGTGCTTCTTTTCCAGCTGGTCCTCCAAGCGGCCAGATTGGAGAGGGAGAACGAAGCTGGGTGGGTTTCCATGACTAATATTCCCCTGGGTAAACCTCTCTCCATGCTTGATTTTCTCTTGGTCACTTAGGCACACTCTCTTTCTTGCAATGTGGAGTTTGCCTGGCTTGTTTTTCAGGCCAGACTTGGGTCTGCCAGAAATTGGCTCCCTCAGCTGCTGGGCCCCAAACTGCAGCTGCAAAATGGTTTATTTTCTGTCCTCTGAACACTGTCAGGAGAGATGTGGTCCTTTCCCTAGCATGGATACTCTTCAGTGCCTTACAGTTTAGGTGGGCAGTGTCTTTAATCTCTAAACTCTCTGTACCCAGACATGCCTCAGGACTCTCAAATATGTGGGTTCCTTTAATTCCCTTATTGCTTTACTGTGTTTGTGGAGGGACTGTTCTGGCTTTTGTCTCTGGCTGTTGCTGTGGCTGTGGCTTTGGAAATTTCTTCCTTATTTTATTACATTTGATCTTCTGAGTCCCTGATGTGTTTTGAGTGCCCAGTATTAAATTCCAGTAAAATTCCCCTTAATTTTTGTTTATTCACCCACCTTGCTTGTTTTCACACCATGGAGCAGCCAGGGAAGTGACCTCTATATTCCAGCATCTTCAGTCTTCCTCCTCATTTCTCATCTCTTTTCAAGACCATCCTCTGCTGACATCTGCATTGAGTCATGACTCAATGCAAACATATCCCAGGAACCCTGTGCAGGTTCTCACTATTAGCAAGTCTCTCAGTGCAATTCACTGTTTTTTCCCCCATGAGATCATCCCAATGGACAAAATAAATGTTTGGTAAGACCCATCACCCATTTTCATCAAAAAAATGTAGTAATCTAAGAGTAGAAGCAAGATTTCTTAAGTTGGAAAAAGAGCATACACAAGAATCCTATAGTTGGTCACATACTTAACAATGAATTATTATTGGCATTACCATTGAAATCAAGAATAAAGTGAGGAGTCAACATTTTTTTGGAGGTAGTTGCTAATGCATTGAATAAAAATAGAAAAATAAGAAAAAGATAAAAATTATAATTACTAATATATAAGCTAATTGTATAGTAAGAAAACTCTGGACTTTTAATTGGAAATTATTAGTTAATAAAAAGTTTAGGGGGCTGGGGCTATAGCTCAGTGGTAGAGTGCTTGCCTAGCATGTGCGAGGCACTGGGTTTGATCCTTAGCACCACATAAAAATAAACAAATAAAATAAAGACATTCTGTTTAAAAAGAGAGAGAGAGAGAGAATACTATGAACAACAAATCAGATAACCTAGATGAAATACACAAATATTTCTTTAAAAAAAAAGTTTAGGAAGGTGACTAGATGTAAAAATAAAAAGTATAAGTTAATAGCATTCTTATATTTAACAGTAACTAATAAAATGAGTAGACAAAACACTTAGAACAGCAATAAGAGACATACATTTCTAGATGAGAGCACTGTAGATACAGATGTTCATTCTGTCCAAAGCAAGCTTTAAAATTCCAACAAAAGTCCCAAGAGGGTTCTTTATGGAATGCAACGAACTGACAAGCCAATGAGAAGGAAAAAGAGCAATAACTCAGGAGAGATGTCATTTAGAAGAAATGAGGAGGTGCCCGTCACAAATCTATTGGATGGCAACAGTTTGGCGAGAAATGGGAAATCTTATACACAGTTTATAGAATGGTAAATTGGTATATATACTTTTTGGAGTTCATCTTGGTAGGGACTATTAAGATTTAAAATTTATTTCAAGGAATTTATCCTACAGAAAAACTCATATGCTGACACCCGCATGTGTGGACCAAATATAGAAGAGCTTTCATTTTAAGTAGTTTGCAGAAGACTTCTTATATGAGTAAAATATTAGAACCAGCTGAAATGGTTAAATGAATTGTTGCACGTGTGTCCTTTGGATAATGGTATAGAGATGTATTGAAGTAGAAAAATCTCTAAGGCACTGTAAAGCAGGAAGGCAAGTTCTAGTACAATCCAATTCATGTTTAAAATGCCAACGAATTTACAAAAAGGACAGGGAGGTGGGGCTTCAAGCTGTTAGCAGTAGTTACTTCTGGGAGTGAGATGTAGTATGGGGAAGAGGGTTGAAGGAAAATGTTCCCTTTTTATTTCATCTACAACTTCATTAGAAATCTTCATGAACATTCACACATGTATTCTTTTTGCTGTTCTTTTAAAACATGTTCCAAAAGGATTTTCAAAAGGAAACCTAGATAAAAACCTGAATTAGTGGTGAATGGTTTATATGGGAGGAAAAATAATCTTGAGATAGATGAATAGAATAACATTTGACAAATGTACTTATCTGTATGAAAATATATACACACACAAATGTGTAGCAAAAATTTTGAAGGATACATCTTAAATTGTTAACAGTGGTTATTTAAGAGTAAGGAGTCAAGAGTGATGGCATCCCAGTTTTTCTTACATACTTCTATATTGTTAGAATCTTTGTGTAACTCAGAATGAGATTGTTTCATTTTTACCTTCATAGTTTTAAGGACTGGAGTGGTGTGAGCTGAGGGGAGTGGAATAAACATGGAGCTATGTTCTTTAAAATTTCTTTTAGGACCTTGAGTAGCAAGAGAGGATGAAGCATGAACCTGTTTTTGAGTAAGGACTATCCATTTGACATCAACTTTGCCTCTTCAGTGATGAGTTCTAGCCAGCACCTGCTAAACAAACAGGGGCTTCTCTGATCTTCTAGAAGTGAAAGAAGGAAGATCAAAGTTTCTCACAAACTCTTGGTGAACCTTGTAAAATATTGGCTATCGTGCAGGTTGAGGAAGATGTGACTTCCATTTGTCTTTCATATTCTAAATATTTTCTGTGATTTAAAGCATTCATTGCTTCCTTTTGCTGTCAAGGAAATGAAGGAAACACATTTCAGTAGCACTTCCCTGAATGCACTTATCTCTAGCTACTGCTATAAATATATGGTGATCAGATTCTCCCAGTGCCCCATAAATCAAGATCTTTGGCCAGAACTTTACTTGTGTCCTATGAAGAAATAGTCTCCACCCCAAGTTATATTGTGAATTCTACAGTAACTTCCTTCCCCAGGGATAGAAAGTAACCAAAGGAAAACATGGGTTTAAGTAATTCTAATTTCATGGCTTGATTTACAACAGGCTGTGGAACATCTGTGTGAGCTGGTGAGTGGCTGGTGCAACTGAGTGTCTCACTGAGCCCCAATTAGGAACCAGGTACTGTTTTTGGTACAGAGGTACCAAGAAAAGCAAGTTACGGTTACTGTTCTCAGGGAGCTCAAAGTCTTGAGAGAAAGAAGGCATATTTGGTTCAAAATCAGGTTCTCAGGGTAGAAAATTTGCATTTCTATCATGTTCTTGGGAGATACAGATGTTGCTGATCTGGGGACAATACTTTGAGAAACATAGCCTTCAAGCAAGCTGTTTCAAAGAGAAAGCTTTAACTTATGTCCTGTGAGCATTGTCTGCAGTCATCTCAGCAATTGCTTTACTTCTGGAATAGAGGCAAGAAGGTTCAGTGGCTGAATGTGCAGACTGAGCCAGCCTGGGGTCACATCTTAGCTCTGACCTTCACTAGCTGTGTGGGGATGTAGCTTGACAAAGGGTCCATGCCTCAGTTTCTCCATTTGTAAAATATGAACTATAATAGTACCTACCTAAAATGTACTCATGAGGATTGGATGAGCTAATGTGTGTGAAGAAGCTAGCGAGAGTGTTGTCACATGATAAATATTTGACTAGTATTATGTGTTGCCTCACACAGCTGCTGGGTTTTGCTGTGCAATAATGATCTGGGAGGTTATTTTTTTGCTGTTGTTGTTTTTAATCTGAATGCTTGCATTTATGTAGGCAAAACTTTTGGTACTTCTCCAAACTGAATGGGATCTGCCATGTATTTTAAAGTGATCCAGAAATCTATTATTTTAAAATCTTTTTATCCTAATATACATTGCTGTAGAGTCATAGGACCACTGACATCCTTGAGAGTCATGTCTTAAAACCTTCACAAAACCCTAAATTCACACCTAGGAGCAGGTTTGTGTGGGTTCTTCACATTTATGAACATCTAACTAGTCAGAATTCTTTGCTAGGTTTGTATGTCCTAATTGTCCAAGGAACTGTTTCACAAATTTTAACTAAAGTTCTAAATTCTTTAATTTATTCACTGTTTTTCACAAGAATAAAAGCACTTAACTGTTATTGCTTTAAGGCATTGCAAGAAGGTTTCTCTTACGAGGTATCCTCTGAAATTTCATGTGCGAGAATGCAGAAGTGAAATGATTAGATTATGAGAATTTTGACAGTGGATTAATCCATTAGATAGATAAATAACTTGAAAAGACTATTGTACTAGGTGATAACTGTGGGCGTATGGTGTGACTGAAGGAAGTAGGTCACTGGGAGGCATCCCTTTGGGGTTTCCATTTTTCTCTCAGCCTCCTCGTCCTTCTCTGCTTCCTGGCTACTATGAGCTAAGCAGCTTTCCTCCCGTACACCTTTCTACCATGATGTTCTGCCTCATCTTAGGCACGGAGCAATGGAATTGATTGACCATGGGTGGAACCTTTGAAACCATGAGGCCAAAATAAACTTTTCCTCCCCTAAGTTGTTCTTGTCAGGTACCTTGGTCACTGACAAAAAGTTGACTAACATAGTTACTAAACAACCTTAGAGGAAGAGTGTTTTAACATGAAGGGTTTATTAGTACCCAGATATTGTGAAACTAACAGATGATTGATTACCACTGACAAGAAAATGTGTTACTCACAGTTCCTGCAGGGAGGAGGCAGGCATGCCAAACAGAGCTGCACGGGGAATTACTAGGGCTCGTCAGAAGGCAGAAGGAGCCAAGGAGAAATATGAGGAAAGCCTTTATTGTGGCTTCTATGGGAAAGGTTAGGCAGGGTAAGCAGGTTTAGGACTGGCTAATTTGAATAACTTGAGCAGGCCGAGGGACATAAGGGTTGTCCCTACCTGTCTGATACTTGGTCTTGGAGTGGTTCTGGCAGGAAGATAGTGGTTCAACTCTCAGAACCCTGTGAGAATCGAATGAAGAACCTGATTGGGGCATGGGCTTTGGATGGGATGTTTTGTTGATGAAAGGCACATTTCCAGGTGACTTGCCTGCCATCTCTAGGAACCAACCCCAGGAGGGGCAGACCTTCAATAGTCAGCAAGGCCCTGAAGCCAGAACATCAAGAATACAGAAAACAAGAAAGCATAATTAATACAAAGAGGGAATGACAAAGCTCCCTTGACACAGGACTGGTTGTGACTGGCAAGGTAACTCACACCTGCTCATTAGTGTCCAGGTTCCACTCATTGTGTTCTCCACTGTTAGAAAGCCGTACATGCCATGGATCTTTGGGACAACTCAAATTCATCTGAAGCTGATTATTAATTTCCTGGGTCCAAGGGGGAAAGGGAGCATACCTGTTTTTCCATCCCTTTAGGATTGTCCAATAAAATATAGGATATCTAATTAATTTGGAATTTCAGATATGCACACACAATATTTTTCTTAGCATCAGTGTGTGTTCCAAAAACTCAAAACTCCATTCCTTGTTTATCTGAAATTCAAACATAAATGGCAATCCTGTATATTTGGTAAATCTGGCAACAGGACTCTTGCCTATTCTATCACCTGTTCAGAGCTTTAACTATTGATCAAAATAGTTAATGAGTCCATAGATACTATTCTAGATCAAGAAATTTTGTTTCATGTGTGCTTCCATTTCATTCTGACGTAAAACTGATCCATCAGATCAGTTTGCATGTGTGTTCTTCTAAGCCTGTCTGCCTGCATAGTCTCTGTCCTTTGTCTTCCTTTTCTCATATCTGAGGAGACACCTCATTCTCAACCCCAGCTCTGGCACCGATTGTGAGCTTGGTTAGATTTGGGGAGTTTAAGGAGCTGTCAGGACTACATAAAGATCTTGGCACTGAGTCAAGCTTGCAGCCCAGGTGTGGTAGTTGGGTGAATTCTGGATAAATTGACCAGTACCACAGATCTTCTAAAGCCAAGATCTGAAACTCTGCCCAAGTCCCAATGATATCCATGTTTCCAAATCCAATGACCATTTATCCACACTGGTCTTTTCTTCTGAGAGTATTGGTCCCAGTTGACCTCTACCCTTCTTGAAACATGATCTTGTTCCTCATGGCTTCTTTAATGAATGCTTACTATTTTCCCATAGGTGGTTGTTCTTTTTAGTTCTCCTTTGCTGGAGTCTTCTCATTTACTATACCTCAATTTGTTCACATGTTGAAATCACCTGGTATCCTTAAAAAGCCCTACCATTACTCCTGACCTCTAATCTGACCTTCAAATTCTTAGTTCCATGTACTTGGTATCTTTGCTCCAGGAACTTACAGGTATCTCAGATGTAATGTATCTATTTTAACTCTCCAACTCTTCCCTCTACGTTCGAGTGTTTGTCAACGTGGAAATTGACAATAACAATTATTCTGGCCTGAGATTTAGAAGTTACTCTTCATTTGCCTCTCCCATAATTCTTCCCCCTCTATTCATTCCAACGGCAAGCACTCAAGGCAGATTCCAAGATATCTTAAGCCCATCCCTTTATCTCCACCTCTACCATTTTCATCAAGTCTAGTGTTTTATTATTCTCCTAATGTTTTCCCACTATTCTTCTTACCCTCCTCTAATCAGTTCTTTTCCTAACAGCCAAAGTGATGTTCTCATATTGAAGATCAGATTGTCTCTGTTTTGCATACACATTTTTAACAGTTACCCATTCATTGAATTTGAAATAAAGTTCCAGCTCCGTACTAACACAATAATCATCAATCCTTGGCTCTGACTTTTTGCCATGCTTCCACCACTAGAACAAAATTATTGTAAGGAAAGGGACCATATTAGTTGTGCTCATTATAATACTTTGGGTCCTAGCACATGGTCCTCTACAGAATTATCTCCATAAACATTTTTGAATGAATGCATGAATTGGGACCTGTGTTTTTACCATAACCTGCTCAATATTTGGAGCTGTCACTTAAACTTCTGTGCCAATTCTTGTATCTGCTACCAGAACCAACCTGATTACCTGTCTATTTACTTAGATCTTGGCAGAGTGAAGACAATGGTTTCTCCTGTTATGTTTAACCCTCTCACTTGCCATGGCTTAGCTGTCAGATTTAGAGGTTACTCTGCTTCACTTTCCATGAAGAACTTTCTGAAACTAGATTTGTTCCCATTACATACATTTTTTTTTTCTCTAAAGTTTTCTCCTTCTTTGCCATGGGCTGCTCCAATTAACCTTCTCATGCCTTAGTCATAGGAAATGACACATTAGGTTCATTTATTTTCTGGATGCATTTGAAATTAAGCCATGTCACATGTCTATGGTTGCAGGGAATTATCACCCCACTTTTACAGCTAGGCAAACTGATAGACCAAAAGAGTAGAACTCGAAGGCTGGTATTCTGGGGATGTTTCTCTCTCTCTTTCTCTCTCTCTCTCTCTCTCTCAATGAAACATCTTTAAAGAAAAAAAGTCACAATTTTTCTCTGTGGCACCATAAATCCAATTTGGACAGGATTACCTGAAGTTAACTGTTAAATAGCCTGATTGTTAAATAGCAATTTTTGTCATGTCTTCCTAAAGAGACTAGAAACTTGAGAGTAGAAACTATATCAATAATTTATTTTTCTAGAGCATTGGTGGCAATAAACAAGTACATTCTTACCATCTTGAAAGATATTTGATGGAGAAAAGACCTTGGTTGACAAGAGATGTAAGGTCACATGTCAGAACATATAGTACAAATGGCAAATTGTGGATACCAAAAACATGAGTCATGCCTTGTTAATCTGTTGGTTCATGACAATCGCTTAATGGACAATGAAATAATTATTTATACCTCTCCTGAGAGGGGGTCAGGAAAACCATGGAAGTCTTTGAAATCAGTGATGATATCTGCTGTTAATAAAGGTACCCCAGGAAAGACAGCCTAGAAGATTCTGATGCCTCCCTTTGTGTTCTGGCAGACATTCTGCTGTATTTGAATCATGTCCCAGTTTACTTCCTTTTTTAAAAATTAAATATTTTGTTAGAAGAATGGTTGAGGTGCTTGAAAAACTTGATGGTACTCCTAACGGGGAAATTCACTGAACTTGGCCAGGACAAGTTTAACCGTCTCTTGCATGTTCTGAGGTTTTAGTAGAATTGAGAGGTCATCCTTTCTGGGGCCGTGGCTGGGTCACTGGATGACCGACAATCCATGTTTTCTCAGGGTTGTCATAATTTTAGTACATTTTAAAGTCTCAGGTCCTGGTAAACCCTTGGACAGACGAAGAGTGTTGTTGACTTTGCTGGGTAGAGAACTGATGAGAGCTGGGGAAAATGGAGAAGAGGGTGAATGCACACAATTTTTCTTGACCAGTCTTTTCCTCTAAAGCATTGTCTCACTGGCCCACTCTCTGCCATGACTCAGTTTCTGATAAACACAAAATTATATTCAATAATATGAATATATGTGAAATAAAACAATATAAAGAATAAAAACCTGTTTATATTGTTCATTCACACTAGATTCCATGCCCTTCCATGGCTCCTCTTGCCTGCAGCACTTTCTCCCTGAACTTCATCTGCCTTGTGTTGTGTACTCCTATTTATCCTCAATATCCATTCTAGACGATCTCTTCTCTCCTAAGCCTTCAGTATTGGTTTTTTTCCAGAGATTGAATTAATTCTTTATATACCTTTTCAGGGCACACATATTAGGATATATACTCACATCTAGCATCTGAGCCAGTTAACTTGGGTCTTCTATAATCTGCCTAGCATTGGGAACTCAGTGCTGTTGTGAGGGCAGAAATTACCCTTGGAAGTAAATGTATGGATAAAAATTTATTGTCTTCATATTTCTGTCCCTGGGGACATCTGTACCTCCTCTTTAATAGTAGATAGGTAGATAAACAATAGTATAGTAACTTTATGCTAGCCCTTTTGGGGTTACCTGTGTAAGAAAGTAAGGTAATTGCATGTAAGTGATTCATGCAATTTGTGTTAAGTCAGATTTCCCTCTGGTCTGTCTCTGCCTTGTGCTCTAGCAGGAAATGGGTCACTGTAGATTCGTATGTCAGCAGAGTTGAGGAAGGGTATTCAGTGTAGCTCTTTGACATGTGATTTGAGAGCTCCAGGGTCCAGGTACTACTATATTAGTCTCCAATTTCAGTGGCTCTTGTGATGTTGAAATGCAGCACTGGGTTTTCCCAAATTTAGAAGAGAGCTGTGGTTGATTGTTTGTGAAGGCAGTGGGCTGCTCCACTTCAGTGGGAAACAAAAATGTGAGCAGCAGGAATGCATGTCCTTTGATAGGTTTTCAGTGTCACATTAGTGTCTGAATTTTTGTACACAAAATTCTTGGTAATAACAATCTGTATGCTTCCTTGATCTTCAGTAGCAAAGAGTTCTAAGCAAATAGTAAACCCTCAGTAGGTTATTGTTTGACTTGGATGTACAAATGGTGGGTAATGACTGAGTAAGAGTGGAATGGTACCCTATTGCTGTAAGGTCCTAACATGAGCAAAAATCCCTTAAAATACCTTTTGGTCTCATATTTAGAATGGAAACTGATACACATGGTTTCTCAAAGTCCAGCATGGATGTATTTTCTCCTACCTGGGTTGAAATGGCTTTTTACACAGTGAATTTATTTACTTTTGTTTCAGGGATATTTGTGCAGGGCCTAGGTGCTGTATTTTTAAACATGAGAATTACACTTGAGAAAGATATATGGGAACTAAGATGAGGCAAAAGCAGATTCACATCCCACATCACACTCTTATACCAGGACATCTCCTCCATAAAGCAAGTTGCAGACACAATTGAACTTTAAAAATTGTTTCTCCTTTTCTGTTTAGTGAGTTGAGGTATTATAAGCAAAAATGTACATGCATTTACTATAAGTTTTTGAGGTGTTTGCATTTTATATGGCTAAAACTCTTAAGCCAAAATAATTATCTTCTATATGTGAAATTAGATGATTTCTTTAAAAATATATTTATTTTTGAATAGATAACATAGTCACTTGAAAATCTGAAAGGTGTATATAAGTACACAATGAAAAAGTCTCTTTGTGCTATCTGGGTCCACTCCAGTGTCTCCCATCCTTTTCTCTTGTTAGTAACCAGTGTTACCTATTTCTCATGTATTTCTACAGTGGCATTTGGTGCTTATGCAAGTAGTTTTAGCAGATTTTCTTCTTCTCCTCCCTTTATACTTCATCAAACGTATCCACCTACTCATGTACCCACCTAGGTACCCATCCATCCTCCCACCCAGCCACCCAGTATTATTGAGGACCTATGATATGCCAGGCATTGAGCTAAGTGCTAGGACAATGGGGTGAATAAAAACAAACATGTATACTCCCAGAGTGTGTTCACTACTTGGATTTCATCTTACTCCAGTCAGAATGGCAATTATCAAAAATATAAATAACAACAAATGTTGGCAAGTGTGTGAGGAAAAGAGAATTCTCATACATTGTTGGTGGGCCTCCAAATTGGTACAACTCCTCTGAAAGCAGTATGGAGATTCCTCAAAAAACTAGGAACAGAACCACCATTTGACCCAGCTATCCCACTCTTCAGTATATATCCAAAGGATTTAAAATCAGGATACTACAATGACAGAGCCACATTAATGTTTATAATAGCTCAATTCACAATAGCTAAGCTATAGAACCAACCTAGGTGCTCTTCAACAGACGAATTGATAAATTGTGCTATACATACACAATGGAATATTGCTCAGCCAAATAACTTTATAACATTTCAGTAAATGGATGGATCTGGAAACTATGATGCTAAGTAAAATAAGCCAATCCTAGAAAACCCAAAAGTCAAATGTTCTGATATGTGTAAGCTTAACCACAATGAAGTAGGGCAGGGAAAGAAAAGAAGTTCAGTAGATCAGACAAAGGGGAACAAAAGGAAGGGAGTAGGGATAGGAATAGGAAAGACAGTAGAATAAATCAAACATACTATTTTTATGTACACATGAAAATACCTAAGTTACTCCCATTATCATGCCCACCCACAGGAATGGGGTCCTAAATAGAATAAGATATATTCCGTGTTGGTATAATTTTATATATAACTAAGAAGAACCAATTTAAAAAAGAAGTGGGAAGAAACAGTGAGGAAAAAAAGAATTTTATCCTGACTTGTGACTGTGAATAAAGTTTAACTTGAATGAAAGTCACAATATTTTGCTAAGTTCACAAAACAAACAAAAGTCTCTTGCTCTCATGGTGCTTACAGCCTAGCCAAGGGGATGGACCATAGTAAAATCATAACAAAAGTAAAACTGCAACAATAGCAGGTTCTATGAAGGAGAGATAGTAGGCACTGTGAGAGCCTGTATTAGGATCTGAATGGCCTCCCTGAGGATAAATAGTAGTTAACTAATTGGAGAGGGGAGGAAAGAGCATTCAATGCCAGGGCCAAAGCATAAATAAGTCCCTCTGGTGGGAAGGAGCATAAAGAACTGAAAGAAGGCTAGTGTGGCTGGAGGGCTGGCAATGAGAATACTGAGTGGAAAATGAACCTGGAGAGGGAGGCAGATTTCTTCCAATACAGAGAGTGAAAATATGTTAAGAGTTATGTTTTCTTTGAGAAATGTAAAGCTATTGAAAGGTTGTAAGCATTGAGTGAGACATGATTAGATGCATGTGGCAACAAGGTAGTTCTCTCTGGTTTCAACATGGAAAACTATCTGGAATGGTGGAGGAAAAGTGGATGTGGGTGGATGGGTTAAAATCCAGTAAGTGGTTCAGGTGAGAAACAATTGTAACTTAGGGTGATGGTTGTAGAAATTGAAACGGATGGAGTTGATTGATATTTAGAAACATTCTCAGTACCTGGTGATGGATTTGGTATATGGGGTCAGGGAAAGAAAGATATCAAAGATAAACACTAGGTTTGATGCTTGAGCACCTGGATAGAAGTGACTGAATCATTTCCTATGTTAGGGAATCTTGGAGAAGAATTATTTTGTTTTCTGAATTCCTAATAGCCTTATTGAATTGTTTTCAACATATAAAATGTACATAGTTAAGGTATATAACTTGATGTATGCATTGTGAAATAACCCCACAATCTAATTAATAAGCACATAATTAACACTTTTACATAGTTACTTGTGTGTGTGTGTGTGTGTGTATATGTGTGTGTGTATGTGTGTGTAGATTATATTCCTGAGAAATTTCAAGTATACAGCATGGTGCTATTAATTATTGTTACCATGCTGCACCTCAGATCTCCAGAACTTACCTTGCATAGCTGAAAATTTGTACCTTTTTGACAGGAATCACCCCATTTCTTCCTTCATACCTTGGCAACCACCATCCTACACTGATTCTATGAGCTTGACTATTGTAGATTCTATGTATAAATGAGTATCTCTATTATGCTTATTTCACTTAGCACAATGTCTGCTGCCTTCATATATGTGATTGCAAAAGGCAGGATTTCCTTGTTTTTAAATGTTGAATAGTATTCCCTTCATAAATCTATAATGTACTTTAAAAAAATTTTAAAATTTTTTATTTGTTCTAATGAGTTATACATGATAGCAGAATGCATTTTGATTCATTGTACACAAATGGAGCCCAACTTTTCATTTCTCTGGTTGTACATGATGTAGTTGCACCACACGTGCCATCATACATGTACCTAGGGTAATGATGTTCATCTCATTCCACTATCTTTCCTGCCCCCATGCTCCCTCCCACTCCCCCACTCTGCTTTGTTCGAAGTTCCTCCATTCTCCCCATACCCTCCCCCCATTGTGGATCAGCATCCACTTATCAGAGAGAACATTTGGCCTTTGGAATTTGGGGATTGGCTTACTTCACTTAGCATGAAGTATGTTTACCTTACTCCATCCATTTACCTGTGAATGCCATAATTTTATTCTCCTTTAAAGCTGAGTAATATTCCATTGTGTATATATACCACAGTTTCTTTATCCATTTATCTGTTGAAGGGCATCTAGGTTGGTTCCACAGTTTTTAACAATTGTGAACTGAGCTGCCATGAACGTTGAAGTGGCTGCGTCACTATAGTATGCTGATTTTAAGTCCTTTGGGTATAGACCCAGGAGTGAGATAGCTGGGTCAGCTGGTGGTTCCATTCCAAGTTTGCTAAGGAATGTCCATGCTGCTTTCCTTTGTGGTTGCACCAACTTGCAGTGTCACCAGCAATGTGTGAGTGTACCTTTTTCTCCATATCCTTGCCAACACTTATTATTGTATTCTTGAAAATTGCCATTCTGACTGGTCTGAGATGAAACCTTAGAGTAGTTTTGATTTGCATTTCTCTAATTACTAGAGAAGCTGAGCGTTTTTTCATATATTTGTTGATCTATTGTATATTTTCTGAGAAGTATCTGTTCTTAGTCCATTTATTGATAGGGTTATTTATCTTTTTGGTGTTAAATGTTTTGAGTTACTTATTTTTTTCATATATTTGTTGATTGATTTTATATCTTCTGAGAAGTATCTGTTCCTTAGCCCATTTATTGATTGGGTTATTTATATTTTTGGTGTTGTTTTGAGTTCTTTATATATCCTGGAGATTAGTGCTCTATCTGATGTGCATGTAGTAAAGATGTTCTCCCATTCTATGGGCACTCTCTTCATGTTGTTAATTGTTTCCTTTGCTGAGAAGAAGTGTTTTAGTTTGAGTCCATCCTACTTCTTGATTCTTGACTTTATTTCTTGTGCATTAGGATCTGGTTAAGGAAGTCAGGACCTAATCTAACATGATGAAGATTTGGACTGACTTTTTTTTTCTCTATTAGGTGTAGAGCCTCTCAAATCTAGGTCCTTGGTCCATTTTGAGTTGAGCTTTGTGCATGTGAGAGACAGTGGTTTAATTTCATTTTGCTCCATATGGGTTTCCAGTTTTCCCAGCACCATTTGTTGAAGAGGCTATCTTTTCAGCAATGTATGTTTTCAGCGCCTTTGTCTAGTATGAGATTACTATATTTAGTGGGTTTGTCTATTTGTCTTTTATTCAGTACTATTGGTCTAGATGTCTATTTTGGTACCAAAACTATGTCCTTTTTGTTAATATAGCTCTGTAGTATAGTTTAAGGTCTGGTTTTGTGATGCCTCCTGCTTCACTGTTCTTGCTCAAGATTGCTTTGGCTATTCTGGGTCTCTTACTTTTCCAAATGAATTTCATGATTGCTTTTTCTATTTCTATAAGGAATGACATTGGGATTTTAATTAGAATTGCATTGAATCTAGATAGCACTTTAGGCAATATGGCCATTTTGACAGTATTAATCCTGCCTATCAAAGAACATGGGAGATCTTTACTTATTATATGGTCTTCTTTAATTTCTTTCTTTAGTGTTCTGTAGTTTTCATTGTAGAGGTCTTTCATCTCTTTTGTTAAATTGATTCCCAAGTATTTTATTATTTTTGAGGCTATTGTGAATAGGGTAGTTTTCCTACTTTCTTTTTCAGAGGATTCATCACTGATGTATAGAAATGCATTTTATTTATGGGTATTGATTTTATATTCTGCCACTTTGCTGAATTCATTTATTAATTCTAGAAGTTTTCTGGTAGAATTTTTTGGATCCTCTAAATATAGACTCATGTTGTTGGCAAATAGTGATAGTTCGAGTTCTTCTTTTCCTATTCATATCCTTTTAATTTCTTTTGTCTGTCTAATCACTCTGGCTAGTGTTTCAAGGACTATGTTGAATAGGAGTGGTGAGAGAGGGCATTCCTGTCTTGTTCTCATTCTTAGAGGGAATGCCTCCAATTTTTCTCCATTTAGAATAATGTTGGCCTTGGGCTTAGCATAGATAGCTTTTACAGTGTTGAGGTTTGTTCCTACTATCCCTGGTTTTTCTAGTGTTCTGAACATCAAAGGGTGTTGTAATGATATCAAATGCTTCTTCTGCATCTATTGAGATGATCAGATGAGTCTTGTTTTTAAGTCTATTGATGTGATGAATTATGTTTATTGATTTACATATGTTGAAGCAACCTTGCATCCCTGGGATGAACCCCACTTGATTGTGGCACACTATGTTTTTAATATGTTCTTTTTATGTGATTTGCCAGAATTTTATTGATAATTTTTGCATCTGTTCATCAGGGATATTGGTCTGAAGGTTTTTTCCTTGATGTGTCTTTTTCTGGCTTAGGTATGAAGGTGATACTAGCCTCATAGAATGAGTTTGGAAGGGTTCCCTCATTTTCTATTTCATGGAATAATTTGAGGAGTTTAATAATTGTTTTTTGTAGGTCTTATAGGGCTTGACTGAGAATCTGTCTGGTACTTGGCTTTTCTTGGTTGGTAGGCTTTTGATGGTGTCCTCTATTTCCTTGCTCAAAATGGATCTGTTTAAATTGTGTATGTCCTCCCAATTCAGTTTGGGAAGTTCATATTTCTCTGGAAATTTGTTGGTGTCTTCAATACTTTCTACTTTATTGGAGTATAAATTTTCAAAATAGTTTCTAATTATCTTCTGTATTTCAGTGGTATCTGTCATGATATTTTCTTTTTCATCATGAATTTTGGTACTTTGTGTTTTCTCTCTCCTTCTTTTCGTTAAGGTGGCTAAGAGTTTATCAATTTTATTTATTTTTTCAAAGAACCAGCTTTTTGTTTTGTCAATTTTTTGAATGGTTTCTTTAGTTTCAATTTCATTGATTTCTGCCCTGATTTTAATTATTTCCTGTCTTCTTCTACTTTTGGAGTTGGTTTGTTCTTCTTTTTCTAGGGCTTTGAGATGTAAAATCAGGTTGTTTGTTTGCTGACTTTTTCTTCTTTTAATGAATGAGCTTAATGCAATGAACATTCCTCTTAACACTGCCTTCATGCTGTCCCAGAGATTTTGGTATGTTTTATTGGAGTTCACATTTACCTCTAAGAATATTTTTGTCTCCTCCCCAATGTTTTCTGCTATCCATGCATCATTCAGTAGCATCTTATTTAGGCTCTAGGTGTTAGAGTAGCTTCTGTTTTTTATTTTATCATTGATTTTTTAAAAATATTTTTTAGTTGTAGATGGACACAATGTCTTTATTTTATTGCTTTGTGTGTGGTGCCGACGATCGAATCCAGGGCCTCATGCATGCAAGGCAAGCACTCTACTACTGAGCTACAATCCCAGCCCTATTTTATCATTGATTTTTAATTTCATTCCATTATGGTCTGATAGACTGCAGGATACTATCTCTCTCTCTCTTTTTTTTTTTTTTTTTGTATTTGCTAAGAGTTGCTTTGTGGCATAACATATGACCTATTTTAGAGAAGGATCCATGTGCTAACTTAGAAAAAAGTGTATTTGTTCATTGATGGATGAAATACTCTATATATGTATGTTAAGTCTAAATTATTGATTGTATTGATAAGTTCTATAATTTCTTTGTTTAGTTTTTGTTGAAAAATCTACCCACTGGTGACAGAAGGTGTTAAAGTTACCTGGTATCATTTTGTTGTGGTCTAAAGTTACCTGGTATTTTTTTTTTGTTGTTGATCCTTGAAATTGAGAAGGGTTTGTTTGTTGTACATAGATGCTCCATTGTTTGGGGCATAAATATTTATGATTGTTATGTCTTGTTGATGTATGATTCCCTTAAACAGTATGAAATATCCTTCTTTATTCCTTCTGACTAATTTTGGTTTGAAGTCCACTTTATCTAATATGAGGATGGAAACCCCTGCTTGTTTACACAGTCTGTGTAAGCAATATGTTTTCCCCCATCCTTTCACCTTCAGTTTGTGGATGTCTTTTCCAATAAGATGAGTCTCTGAAAAGCAGCATATTGTTGGATCTTTTTGAAAAAATCCAGTCTTCTAGTTTATGTATTTTAATTGATGAGTTTAGGCCATTCACATTCAGGATTATTATTGAAATATAGTTTGTATTTCCAGTCATTTTGTTTTGTTTTGTTTTTTTACTTAACTTTGTTTCTCCTTTTATTGGCCTTTCCTTTAGTGTAGTTACCCCCTTTGCAGATTTGCATTGTTGTTTTTCATTTCATCCTCATGGAATATTTTGCAGAGAATGTTCTGTAGTACAGGTTTTCTCATGTAAATGCTTTTAATTTTTGTTTATCGTGGAAGGTTTTTATTTTGTCATCAAACCTGAAGCTTATTTCACCAGATATAAGATTTTTAGTTGGCATTCATTTCTTTCAGCACTTGGTATATGTTGTTCCAGGATCTCCTATCTTTGAGGGTGTGGGTTGAGAAATCTGCTGAGATTCGAATTGGTTTGCCCCATATGTAATCTGAAGCTTTTCTCTTGTGGCTTTTAAAATTCTATCCTTATTCTTTATGCTAGGCATTTTCATTATAATATGTCTTGGTGTAGATCTGTTGTAATTTTGTACACTTGGTGTCCTGTAAGCCTCTTGTATTTCATTTTCCAATTCATTCTTCATGTTTAGGGAATTTTCTGATATTATTTCATTGAAGAGATTGTGTGTTCCTTTGGTTTGTATCTCTGTGCCTTCCTCTATCTTGATAATTCTTAGATTTGGTCTTTTGATGTTATCCCATAATTCTTGGATTTTCTGTTCATGGTTTCTTACTGTCTTCACTGTGTGGTCAACTTTATTTTCAAGAGTTTGTATTTTGTCTTCATTGTTTGAGGTTCTGTCTTCCAAGTGATTTAGTCTGTTGGTGATACTTTTCATTGAGTTTTTAAATTTTGTTTATTGTTTCCTTCATTCCAAATATTTTTTTTTAAAGAATCTCTCTTTCTTAAGTAATCTTTTGCTACCTGTATTTTCTCTCTTATCTCTTTGTTGGAATGATCAATTGTTGCTTGTATTTGCTCTCTTATGTCATTGTTTGATTTGCTATTCATCTTAATTACATACATTCTGAACTCCTCCTCTGACATTTTATCTACTGTGCTGTCAGTGGATTCTAATATTGTATCATCTTGGTTTGTTTGGGGTGCTTTCTTCCGTTGTCTTTTTATGCTTTCTGTGTGTCTTTCCTTTTATCAGTGCAGATCTGAGGTATTAAAGTTTCTATCCTATAATCTTATAGTTTACTTGCAGGTTACTGATGTGTCCCTTTTAAGGGGGAGATCAATATTAACAACATCCAACACAAATGATATACAGCCTTAAACCAAATAATTTCTATTTAGATGATTACAGTTTTGTTACAATAAACAGGAATGATGTGTCCAATTATCTACAATAGAAACAGTAAGTTTGCAAAAAAGTCTACAGGTTCTAATTGTGGACAAAGAGAGAAACAGAAGTGGGGCTTAGGGTGTGATGTTCATGAGATGAGAGGTAAGAATATAGAGGTATTTAATCACAGGGAGAGTGAAAGATTAGTCAAAAGAAGTTCGCTGTTAACAGTAGAAAAGGGAGAAGGAGGTGACCCACTGCAAGGCTCTCTCCTGCTTCTGCAACAAGATGGTGGCTATTAGCTCACCTAGCAGGGATACCTCTGGTGTAACCAAGCCTGAAGGGACCTTAGTGATGGTCGTCCATGTCCTGGCTGTTGTCCCTAGATGGAAGCAGCCAACTCTGTAGTTGGTGGCTGGGTAGTATCAAACCTGTAAATACTTTGGTGTTGGGCTTCCAGCCACCAGCTGGTGTCCCAAGATAGAAACTGCCGCAACTAAAGATGATGGTGAAAGCAGCAGGGGTAACCTGAAATGGTGTTGGAGGTATCCCAAGATGGCAGTGGCCACTTTTAGAGATGGGGCTGAATGGGCAAGCTGAATGATGGCTTTGGGTGGCCTGTTTGGAGATTTAGCAGTGTGGTATGTGGATGTGGTCCTCAGTGGTGGTCAGTCCTGGGCCTGAACCTGGGCCTGGGTCTAGGCCTGGGTCTAGGCCTGGGTCTGGATCTGGGCCTGGGCCTGGGCTACTCATGGTTTGGTGGGGCTGTCCTTGACCTCCCTGGGCTTCGCACGGATCAGAGATGCTGTCCTGTGCCTGCCTGGTCTCCACAGAGGTCCTGTACTGTTCTTTATTTATCTGTTTATTCATTGAGGGATATTTGAGCTTTTTCCATATCTTGGCTATAGTGAATAGTACTGCAGTGAACATGGAGTACAGATTCTTTTTGTGAACCTAATTCCAATTCTTTAAGATGTATTGAGAGGTGGGATTGCTGGATCATGTAGTTCTATTTTTTAATTTTTTGAGAAAGCCCTGCATTGTTCTGTGATGGCTGTCCTAATTTATGTTCACATCTACAGTGTACAAGTGTTTCCTTCCCTCCACGTCCTCACCAGCACTTGTTTTTCTTTTGTCTTTGTGACAATAGCCATCCTCAAGTGTGAGATGATATCTCATTGTGTTTATGACTTGCATTTGACTATCAGAGATGTTGGACACTTTTTAAAAGTCATATTAATCATTTGAATTTCTTTTTTTAGGAAGTATCTGTTTAAATCCTTTGCACTGCCTTAAAATCGGGTCATTTGTATTTTTGGAATTGAGTTATGTTAATTCATCATACATTTAGGACATTACTCTCTTCATAATATGTATGGTTTGCAAACATGTTTTTCCACTTTGGAGGTTACCTTTTCATCTTGAAAAGCAGCAGCTTTTTTAGTTTGATGTGATTATATTTGTCTTGCTTTTGCTGCCTATACTTTTTGTGTAATATAAAAAAAAAAAGTACTGGTAGACCAAGGTCAAGAAGACTTTTCCCTTGTTTTCAGCTAGGAGTTTGATGGTTTCAGTCATATGTTTAAATATTCAATCCATTGTAAGTGTGTGTGTGTATAGCATGAGACAAGTGTCCTATTTTGTTCTTTTGCGTGCGGATGTCCCATTTTTCCCACTGCCATTTGTTTAAGAGACTATGCCTTTTAATTGGACAGTATAATTTATTTACATTTAAAGTTATTATTTACATTTAAGGACTTAGTACTGTCATTTTATTATGCACTATTTTGCTGTTCTTTTGTTGCTATTTTCCTCTCTTACTGTTTTCTTTGATTTCTTTCTTATAATCATATGTGTATCTGCTGTAGGTTTTTCCTTTGCTATTATAACAAAGCTTGCATAAATCTTTGTGTAGTGTAGCTGTGGCCACTCTGACAGTACCCACACTCCAGACCTGAGCTCTGTGGCACATTGGGTCTACCTCTGTGTCATACGCGTGGGTCATCACTATAGCAAGTCATATGTTTAAATACTCAGTCCATTATGAGGTGATTTCTAGTTCCCTTCTTGGTTCTGAAACCAAACTCTCACTGCATGTGCTCACTCTTCAGGAACCAACGCAGCCACCAGAGATAACCAAGCCCTGCACTGACCCCAGGATATTATAGTTAGTGTGTGGTACATGCTTTGGATCCAGGCTCTAGTGCTGTGCTCAGAATGCCCACATTGCTAATATCATATCCAATGCCATGGTGAGCTAGTTCACACTTCAGGCCCTGTATTCAAGCTTTTGCTGTGTGTGCCTGTTCCCAGGCACTGGCTCAGCTGCCACAGGGAGCTAGGCTCTGCCCCTAACCCTGGAGCCATTCTAAATACACATGCCTGTGCTCGCATTTTTTGGCTCCCCAGTTACATCAACAGAATTTGTGCCTGGAATTATGTTAAGAATGTGGCTGTAGGGCTGGGGTTGTGGCTCAGTGGCAGAGTACTTTCCTAGCACATGTGAAGCTTTGGATTTGATCCTCAGCACCACATAAAAATAAATAAATAAAATAAAGGCATGCTGTCCATCTACAACTACAAAAAATAAAAATTAAAAAAGAATTTAAAAAATTATGGCTATAGCAATAACTGCACCCTTGTCATTTGTACAGTCACCATAGACACCTAGGTCCACCCTAAGACTGGACCCTCTCTCTCTTCTACATACCTGTGCTCCACTTCTCTCCTCTCACAGCTACTTCACAAGCATCCCTGCCTCACATTCTTTTACCAGAATCACACAGGGATGCCTGTGCCTGGCTACTCCAGAGTTCCACTCATCAGACAGTGGTGCCACCACAACTTTAAGTGAATCCACACAAGCCAGCCCCTGTAGCAGGATGGATCCCCTTAGCCATCACTTTTTCAATGAAGGAGGGGAACATCAGGAGGACTTTAGTAGTCATCATCACCAAAGACCCCAACACCCTGGCTCATTTCTATAAATAGATTATGTCATCTGCAAACAGTTTAACTTCTTCCTTTCCAATTGGGATGACTTTTATTTCTTCCTTAATTTCTCTGGCAAGAACATTCAATATTATGTTGAATAATGGTGAATGTGAACATCCTTGTCTTGTCTTTGATCTTAGAAGAAAGGCTTTCACTTTTCCCCATTAAGTAACATGTGCTTCAGGTTCGTTATATATAGCTCTTCTTGTTTTGAGGTACATTCCTTTCATGCCTAATATGTTAAGAGTTTCTATAATGAAAGGGTGTTGAATTATCTCAAATGCTTTTTTCCTGCATCTATTGAGATGATTACATGCCATTTAATCTTTCCTTTTGTTAATGTGGTGTATTACATGGATTGATTTGTAAATGTTGAACCATCATTGAATCTCAAGGATAAATCCTATTTGATCAAGGGGAATAGTTTTTTCATTGTGCTATTGAATTTTGTTTGCTAGTATTTAATTGAGAATTTTTGCAGCTATGTTCATCAGGGATATTGACCTGTAATTTCCTTTCTGTAGTGGTATCTGGCTTTGGTTTCAGGGTAATGCTAGCTTCATAAAATTATTTTTTATTTGAAGAGTGAAAAGGATTGGGTACTGGTTTTTTACATGTTTGGTAGAATTCAGTTGTAAAGCTGTTTGGTCCTGGGGTATTCTTTGATGATGATGATTGATTCAGTCTCCTTGCTTAGTAATGGGTCTGTTTGTACTTTTCTATTTCTTCATGATTTAGTCTTAGTAGATTATCTGGGTCCAGAATTTTTTTTTCTAGGTTATCTAAATTTGTTGAAGTATAATTATTCATAGTACTCTTATGATCCTTTATATTTTTGTGATATCAATTAAAATGTCTCCTCTTTCATTTCTGATTTTGAGTCTTCTCTCTTTTTTTGGTTATTCTAGTTAAAAGTTTGTTACTTTTGCTTCTGTTTTCTACAGACCAGCTCTTGGTATCATTGATTTCTTTATTTTGTCTTTTTCTGCTCTCTGCTTCATTTATTTTTGTTCTAATCTTTGTTACTTCTTCCTTTTGCTAATGTTGGGCTTATGTTATCCTTTTTTCTAGTTTTTTTGAGATGTGATGTTATGTTGTTTATTTGAGATCTTTTTTAATGCAGGCATTTATTGCTATAAATTTACCTCTGAACAACTTTGCTTTATCACACAAGTTTTGGCAAATTATGTTAATATTTTTGTTTGTCTTAACATACTTTTTGATTTTTCTTTTGATTCTTCTTTGATCCATTGATTGTTTAGGAGCATACTGTTCAGTTTGTACATATTCATGAACTTTCACCACTGTGACTGAAAAAGACAGTTGCTATGATTTCAATCTCCTTAAATTTATTCAGACTTGTTTTGTGGCCTAACATATCATGTATCCTAGAGAATGTTCTGTGTGCACTTGAGAAGAATGTGTATCGTGTTAGTAGGATGCTATGTATGTTTGTTAGGTTCATTTGGTCCAGAGAATAGTTCAAGTTCAACCTGTCTTTATTCGTTTTTGTCTGGATAATCTGTAGTGGAAAGTGAGGCATTGAGGTCTCCTAATATTATTGTATTGCAATCTGTCTGTCTCTTCAGATCCTTTAATATTTGCTATATATATTTAAGTACTCTGACATTAGTTGCATATATATTTACAATTTTAATATCATCTTGATGAATTGACCCCTTTGTCTTTACATAAAGATCTTCTTTGTGCCTTTTCTAGTTTCTGGCTTCATATCTAGTTCATCTGATACAAGTACAGTTATCCTTACTCTCTTTTGGTTTCCATTTGCGTGAAATATATTTTTTCTTCCCTTTATTTTCGGTGTATGTGTGTCCTTTAAAGTTAAAGTGTCCCCTGTAGGCATCATAGAGTTGGCTCTTTTCCTATGAATCCATTCAACTACTCTGCCTTATGAATGCAGAATTTATTCCATTTACATTCAAGTAATAATTTCTAGATAGGAATTTGTTATTGCTGTATTGTATTTTTTTCTGGTGGTTTTGTAAATATTTTACTTCTTTCTTCTTCCTTTGCTAATTTTCTTTGTGTGTTTGTGGTTTTCTGGTAGTGGTATGCTTTATATCTTTTCTATTTGTTTTCTGCATGTGCTACAGATTTTTCGTTGTAGTTACCATGAAGCTTACATAAGACACCTTAGATTTTAAAAGGCTATTTCAAGCTGAGAACAACTTGACTTTAATTGCATATAAGCCTATATAGTTTTACTTCATATTTAATGTTTGTTAATGTCAAATTCTACATCATTTGATAATTTGCACCTTTTAAATTTTAATTTAGGTGTGTTTATTTTTAATAATTTTGTCTTTTAATCCTCCTACTAGAGTTATAATTGTTGCATATTATACAGTCCTAGCGTGTTCTGGTACCTTTGAGTGTTGTGCTTTCATATGTTTTATGATATTACTCAGTGACCTTTTGTTTCAACTTACAAAAACTCCCTTTACTAATTTCAGTAATATAGTCCTAGTGGTTATGAACTCCCTTAGTTTTTACTTGTCTGGGAATTTTTTTTTAAACTTCTGCTTCTGAATGATAGCTTTGCTGGAAGTATCCTTGGTTGAGTTTTTTTCCTTCAATGCTTTGAATATATCTCTCCCACTCTTTCTTGGCTTACAGGGTTTCTACTGGTAAATGTGCTGATAGTTACATTGAAATTCCCTTCCAAGTGATGTATTTCTTTCTTTTGTTTTTTTTTGGTACCGGAGATTGAACTCAGGGGCACTCGACCACTGAGCCACATGTCCATCCCTATTCTGTGTTTTATGTAGAGACAGGGTCTCACTGAGTTGCTTAGTGCCTCGCCATTGCTGAGGCTGGCTTTGAACTTGCGATTCTCCTGTCTCAGCCTCCCAAAGTGCTTTTGGGAGTGTATTTCTTATTTCTTGCTGCTCTCAGAGTTGATTATTTGCCTTTGATATTTAGTAACTTGATTATTATGTCTTGGTGTGTTAAATTTGATTAGGGAAATTTGTACTTCTTATACTTGGATGTTGTCATCTTTCTCCAGATTTGGGAAGTTTACAACCATTACATTTAAATATGCTTCCCCCCTATTTTTTTTTGTCCTTCTGTATCATGTATTTGTTAGTTCTCTTGTTGGTATCCCATAATTCCTAAGATTATTTACTATGGTTTGGATGTAGTTTGTCCCTGCCAAAACTCATGTTGATACTTAATTCCTCAAAGGGAAATCGTGAGGAGGTGGTGCTTTTGGAGGTGATTAAGTCACAGGGTCACTACCCTCATGAATGGATTAGTGTCTTTCTCAAGAGACACTATTTTAAAAAATATTTTAAAAATGTTGAGGTGGCCTTTTGCTAAGTTGCTGAGGCTGGCCTTCAACTTTCAATCCTACTTTCTTGATCTCCTGAGTAACTAGATTATAGACATGCACAGCTATGCGTGGCACTTTTGGAATTTTCATAAAGGTGTTCTTATTTGTGAATATTTGCTAATTGGATTTTTTGTGCCAGGAGGAGCAAGGTTGTAGACCTCCTATTCTGCCACCTTGTTAATGTCTCTCTGCTGTGCCTTTTTACCTCCACTCCTGATCTCTCCCAAGGCTGTTTTCACTTGTGGGAGGAGAAAGAACGAGACCTCCTTTTCTGTCATCTTCCTGAAATCATCTTTTCTCACACATCTTTTATAGTTTGAAAATTTTATTTTTCACTGATGCATGATAATTATACACATATAAAGGATATGTTGTGATATTCAAGTCCATGTACACGATGTTTAATGATCAAATTAGGATAATTAGCGTTTCCATCTCCTTAAACATTTACCATTTCTTTGTGTTTGGAGCCTTTAAACTCCTCTTTTATAGTTTGTTATAAAATGTATAATGACTTGCTGTAAACTATATTCACCCTACTGCACTGTAGAACACTAGAACTTATTTTCCTATGATTTTGATACCCATTACTCAAGCTTCCTCTGTTCCTCCTCCATCCTACATTTTCTAGCCTGTAGTAATCACTATTTAACTCTCTTCCTCTATAATATAAACTTCCTTAGCTTCTACATCTGAGCAGAACCTGTGGTATTTGTCTTTCTGTACTTGGTTCATTCTACTAATATGGTGTCTTCTAGGTTCATCAATGTTGTCATGAATGACAGTATTTCATTCCTTTTTATGGCTGAATAATATTCTGTTGTACATAATTAATACATTTTCTTATTTACTCATCTACTGATGAATACCTCAGTTGATTCCATTTCTTGGCATTTATGAAATAGTGCTGAAATGAACATGGAGTGCAGTTATCTCTTTGATATGATCATTCCATTTCTTTCTAAGTGGGATAGCTGAATCATGGGGTAATTCTGTTTTTAGTTTTTTTGGGGCCCTTCATACTCTTCTCCATAAAGGCTGTCCTAGTTTACATTCCTATGAATGGTGTGTAATTCCCCCTTTCTCTTCACCCCTGCCAGTATTTGTTGTTGTATTTTTTATTGTAGCCATTCTGTCCCCCCCTTCTTAATCATGGGTTATTATGAGTTTGACTTTGGACTCCATTTTGGGTGCTGTTATGGTATTCAGAAGGAAGTTTCAAGTAGTTCCTTCGATTTATGAATCTGGAGCAGAGAGGACAGGTCTGAGTTGTACATAAAAATATGAGTTATTTGCAAATAGATAAGTTACTTCTCTTGGATGAATGGGATCAACTAAGAGAGCATAGAGTGTAAAAAAGACAGGGCTGTATTTCAACCCTTGAGTAATAAAACATTAATTTTCTTGACAGAGGAGGGTGAGCCAGCAAAGGAGAAAACTATAGTATGGAAACAAGAAGAAAGTGTGTTTCAGGGAAGGAAAGGAAGAAGGTAGCAACAGTGACATATGTTGCTGAGAAGTCAAAGATAGAGGGCTGAGAATTGTCACGTTGGCTTAGCCAAACAGGGGTCATCGGGAAATTTAGCCTTGTAGTTTTTGTAGATCATTGAAGTGAAAGTCAAATTAGAGTGGACTGCATTGTGAGTATGCAATGAAAAATGGAGACTGTAAATATAAAATCTTTCAAGAGATAGATGGTATCTAAAAGAATGTGATAAAGAGATTAGTGCTTAAAAAATTCACTGGGGAGACTTCTACGTCTGGTAATGACATACAAGGCTGTTTTCGATCAACTCAAGACAGTTAGAAACCTGAACAAATAGTTTAAAAAAATCTACTTAAAGGCATTGTAAATCTATAAAAAAGTTACTGAGATACTTCAGGACCAGAACCTGGGATAGAAGGCTCAGAGTAGTGAGTCCAATTTCTGCGACTGATTTTCCTCTGGAGAAATTTGTTTAAATTTGCTGCTGATGAGCTGAACAGATTTCAGCAGACTCATGGGTCTGTAAGATCAACACTTGGAGTTTAGAGCCCTGCAATGTGTAGGGACTCCTATCAGTGTCAATCTTGGTTTGAAACCACACACAATTGAGATGGAGTCATTATATGAATAAATGTGAACCCCAAACAGGCCCAATTGCCTGGAAATTGAAGTTTAGCTTTGGATAATTTCAAACCCTGATTGGATTATGGTGATTTGGGATTGTTTGTGCCCCAGTTTGGTTGCTTGCTGAAAGAAATTTAAATTCTCTCTAGGAAGCTAACATATCCAAAAATTCAAATAAACTCTCAATTTAAAAGAATAATATTTGAAATGCAAGCAAAATCAACCCTAAACCATAAAAGTAGATAAGACTTGTCTAGAGACCAAGGAAGACAACAGAGCTAGAAACAAACTCTGGGAGCCTTCATACAATGGCATTATCAGACATGGACTTGTAATTAACTATTACTGGGGAACTGAAAGATAGAATTTGAAATTTCACCAAGAAATTGGTAATGTGAGCCAGGTACAGTGGTGCAAGCCTGTAATCCCAGCACTTGGGGAGGCTGAGGCAGGAGAATTGCGAGTTCAAAGCCAGCCTCAGCAACAGCGAGGTGCTAAGCAACTCAGTGAGAGCCTGTCTCTAAATAAACACAAAATAGGGCTGGGGATGTGGCTCAGTGAGTTCAATCCCTGGTACAAAAAAAAAAAAAGAAATTGGTAATGTGGAAGTGAACCCCAAAATAGGGAAATGAACCAAATGGCAGGTCTAGGGATTAAAAAAAAAAAAAGAATTAAAGATACACTACATGGATTTAACAGCAACTGAAAACAGCTGATAAAAAAGTTAGGTTAGATGGATCAGTCCAGACAAAACAGTGATAAAAAGATGGAAAATAGATCAAAGAGATTAAGAATCATATGGAATATGGTGAAAAGGTATAATATATCTGAAACTGGAATTCCAAAAGGAGGAGGAGGGAGGGAGAGGAAGGAGGGAGAGAGGGACACACACACACACACACACACACAGAGGAGGGGGAGGAGAAAGGAAATAGGCAATGAAAGTTGTATTTAAAAGAGATAGTGGCTTGAACTTCACAAATCTAATGAAAAATATGAAATCAAAGAATCAAAGTTTCAGGAAATATTATAAACATTAAGCAGGACAAACAGAAAGAAAACCACATCTAGGCACATCAGAGAAAAACTACAGAAACAACTTAGCTTTAGAATATATAAAGCAAAAATTGACAGAATTAAAAAAAGAAATAGTCAAGTCCATCATTACAATGGGAGCTTTTAATGTCCACATTTTTTAAAGCATCCATAAAAATTAACCAAAATTGAATATATATACTGTAAAATAAATTTACCTCAATAAACTTACACAAAGGATTAAAATGAGATGAACTGACCTATTTGACCTAGTGAAAAGAAATCAATAAGCAAAGGATGACTAGAAAATTCCTAAATATATGAAAATTAAGTCATATACTTCTAAAAAAATTCATGGGTCAAAGAAGAAATCACAATGTACATTAGGAAATATTTTCTTTCATCTGAATTAAAACAGAATTTAACATATTACCATTTTCAGAAAATAGTTAAATATATGCACGGGGGAAATTTCTGTCCTTAAATACAAATATTAGAGAAGATAATAGTGAAAATAAACAATCATAAAATCTCAAGAAATTAGGAAAATAGCACCACAGACAGTAGAAGGAAAAAGTAATAAATATTAGAGCTGAAATCAATGAAAATGTTCCTTAATGTATAACAGATCTTTCAAGCCTGAAGTGGTTTCCTTGAGAAGAATAATTAGTGATAAGTAAATGCAGTGGCAAGATTGAGCAATAAAATGGGAAAGATATTAGGAATGAAAAATAGAATTTCACTCTATCGCCTATAGATGTTAAACAACATTATAAATAATATGAATATCTTCATGGCAATATGTTCAAAATTTAGATGAAATGGAAAACTTACTAGAAATACATGGTAACCAAATTTAGATGAAACAAACAAAAAAAAACCTACTAGAAAGATGCAATTTCCCCAAACAAGAACAATATCTGAAGAATTCTATAAGAATAAAAAAGTATCAATAATTATAATCCTCATGCAAAGAAAAATCCAGGCTCAAATGACATTTTTGATGAGTTTACTAATTACTTGAAGAAAAAAAATACAAGTTTTACACAATCACTTTTAGTAGAAAAAGGAAAATGTTCCTGTTCTGTTTTTTAAGTAAAAAAATTTCAACAGGGTATATATCAGTTCACATAAAACTTTTAAGCCTATCTTGTAATTTTAAATTTTTCTGAAAATATTTTAATAAATTTTAGTGTATTTCAAAATTTTAGGGTTCTATTTAGTTCTGGTTTCTTGAATGTTCAAAAATAATCACTTTTCTTTGAGTCAATTTTCTTTACTCTGTTCATTCTTAAACTATTTTCATTGAACCACCTAAAAAATAATTTACAGATGTGTTACTGGCATTTAAGGCATAGTTTTCAATTTCAGTAAGTGAATAAGAGACTGATAAATTCATCTTTCTGCCTCTGGGTTCCCAGTCATTTACAGTAACTAGTTCCTTTGCTGTTTAGATAAGGCACCTATTGCATAAATAAAAAATAAATTAACATTAGAAACATTTCTTCATTAATGACCTCTATAAAATTGTGAAGTCTTCTGTGTTTTAGCAAGCTGAAAATACCTTTGATGTATAAGTTCAGTGACTGGTTCTGGAAGATACCTAAATGAGTACTTGATTTCAAAATTTGCATAAGCTACCACTCGATTTATGTTTCCAGTTTGTATAATGAGACCTTGAATACTCTACTTATTTTAAGAAAGGATGATGGTGAGGTACTTTTACATATGAGAGGATATTTTAATATTTTTAAAAAGAGATTCTCATTTTGGGTCTTTACTGAAAATAATTAAAGGTGTTTAGGTAGATACATACATAACCAAATTCTATATTCAAAATGTAGGTTAGGTGGACATATTAGTGGATGACGAAGTATCAGTTGGTTCATTCCTCTTCTCAAACATGAGGATATTTAAAAAGTTCATCAGGAACTTGAGATAATTGCATCAATGAGAGGATGTATACAAGAGGGGGCACCTTGTACAAGAATAGATCAGAGGAACCAAAAAGAAGGTTTGAGCATTGCAAGTAGCCTGTGAGGTTCAAGTTCAAAGATGTTGTTAGCCAGGGTGCTCCTTTGTTTCCATCATGTTATAGTCCCTTCCACAAAAGGGATATTCAAAACAGAATGGGAAGTTTTTGGTCCTGGCCATTGTCTTTGAGCCCGTGAGTAATAGACTCTCATTTCTTATGATGCCGATTATTTGCACTGGCAGGTATTATTTCCCACCAAGATTGCCTTTCCACGACAAATCTCTACTTCAGCATGTTAACTAAGGTGAAAGGCTCTCCTTTGGGTTCTCTGTCCTGTCCATCCCTGGGTGCTTTCTCTGTGTGATGCTGTTGAACCGTGATTTGGCCTGTTCTCTGATTGTCCTAGCCAGAGGGCCCTGGAGGGTAGATAGACCAGAATTTGGGGGGAGGGGATCAGTGTGACAGAATGGAAAGAGTCCTTATTCAACTAAAGATTTTATTTAATTTCCCTTAAAATATTCATAAGACTTCCTGTAGGAAATTCATAAGACTCAAGGCCTTCAGGAAAATTACCGAAGCGTGACTTTGTGAAATTCAGATACTGTTTTGTTGCGGAGGTTGGCAACTTTCTGTAAAGGCCAGGTAAGTGTTCTCAGCTTTGTGGGCTACATGGTCTTTGTCACAACCACTCAACTCTCACATTGTAGAAAAAACAGCAGTGGGCAATCTGTAAACAAATGAATACAGCTGTGTATTCATTTATTCAAGCTTTATTTACAAAACAGGTGCAGGGGCTGAACTTGGTCATGGACCATACATAGTTTGTCTACTTGTCTTTTATTCCCAAGATCCTTGGGAGACCCATAGGTAGTCCCTGCCTATTGTAATGTGTTAGACTCCAGTTGAAAAAAAAATGAATATTTTATTTTTAAACAAACTGTATATGGAATTAGTTTTATGTGGGAGTTATCCTCCACATGGAACTCAAATGCTTTCGGCAATTTAGTGGTCTTTCTGTAACTTAGGCTAATCCAGTTTTCTGGTTGAAAGTAAAGAAGTTTACTTGTTTTTTCTGTCTACCTAGAAGCTCTAATAGAAAGATGTATTCATTCATATATCAACTGTCAATGAATATGGAAGTTGTAGGTAAGATTTCCCCAGAAATGCATGAGAATATAGGAGCAGAGATAATTGGGGTGCAGGAAAGAGGAAAGGTCTTTGGCCATGTATGCCTAGAATTTGATAAACTGCCTCTTTTAGTATAGTTAGTGAGTTTGCACATAGCCAATTGTCTTGGGAAATATCCTTGAGTTACTCTGATCCAAGGTGTACATAGTTGCTTGGCAGGCTCCTTGGGAGGAAGGTATAGCTAAGAGTTAGTTACTTAGGAAGACAGAAGGGAACATTGTGAAGGCAACTTGACCTGGGAGATGCTAGAACTTCCAGGAAGGGAAACAAGAGATGCAGCAAGTTGTGAGTTTAGGATATGTGGGGCATGTCTGGGTGGCTGGGATAGCTCTGCTGCTCCTTGGGTTCAGATCCTGGTGCCTCTTCTCACACTGGCACCTAGGCACAGGAAGAGAATTGTGAGCTATTATTGATTGATTGGCTGGCTTTTTATTGTTTCATCTAATTTAAACCAGAAAGCTCTATCTTTGGTGACTGGTTAGCCCTTTTCTTTTAGAGTAGTGAATAATATTGTGTGGCTAAAAGGTCACAACCAACTTGCTGGCTTTTATATGTAACACACAATTTAATTTTAGGAAGAGAGAGATTAGAAAGTGCCTTTTTGTTCCTGTGTTTCAGATATGCCCAGATATTAACATCAGAGTGATTAAGAAGTAGTATCTTTCTGAAAATCCATGGATGACATTTTTATATTCTTAAATGCCTTTGCAAGAGGAAACCAAATTGCTTCAACTCCAAAATATAGGATCTTGCAACATCAGTTCAGGAGTTATGAGAGCATATCTCTCCTCCCTCCCTCTCTCTCTCTCTCTTTCTATAATTTAAAAAGATGACTACTTAAAATAAGATGGAGGCATTTAATCTGTTTATTGAAAGAACAGTTAAAAAATAGGTCTTGAGCCAGAAATGGTGCAATCCCAGTGGCTCAGGAGGCCAAGGCAGGAGGATAGCGAGTTCAAAGCCAGTGTCAGCAACAGCGAGGCCAACTAAGCAACTCAGTGAGAGCCTGTCTCTAAATAAAAAAAAAACCAAAAAACCAAAATAGGGCTGGGGATATGGCTCAGCCCCTGATTTCAATCCCCAATACCAAAAAAAAAAAAATCTTGTTGGTCCTGGGGGCAAGTGTGAGTAGTTCTGTGAGGCTTTGAATGAGGAAGACATGATTGTGGGCATGTGATGTCTGTGGAACCCATAAACACATCTAGATAGAGATTGAGACAGGGAATCCCATTTTTCATTTGAATGTATGGCACTTAGAAACATTTTCTACTATTCTAAATAAATAAGTGACTCAGAGAGTTCTAATTTTGTCTTGCATTCCAAAACAAGGAAGTATTATTTCAAAAGCCCAGAGTTAGCTGGTAGGCTAGGGCAGTTTGGCTTCATGTGCCAATTCAGGTGTCTTTTGTATAGTTCTTTTGTCTTTGCTGTCCTGTGCTGTGATCCTTACCCTCATTGTGCTCCTGTGCCTGCACACATACATGTAGACAATGCTAAGAACACACATGGTTGGGCTGGGGTAGCTCATGGTAGAGCACTTGCTTAGTGTGCCCTGGGTGCAATCCCCAACTCTGCAGAAACGATATATATGGGACTCTATAGAACTATGTAAATTCTAAATGGAAAGAAAATTCAGACAATAAACATTCTTTCCTAATATGTTTTCCAGCAACAAAGTTTTCCACCTCTGTCTTCCCTTGTCCTTGTTCAAGAAGTGAGTCTTTCGCAGGCCTCGCCTTAGTGAATTCTCACTTCTCAGCAAGCTACGAAGTGTTACGAAAGCTGAGGTTCTAAGAAGCTCAGTAATGAGCCTGCAGTGAGGGGAAGGTGCTGGAAGCTGCTCTGCATGATGAGAAAACCAAACAGGATGAGAAGAACAGTGACAACAGAAAGCTTTGTCTTGGGTAAATGAGGTTTGTCCAGAAGCAACAGAAACTTGGGTAAACTCAAGTTGAAACATGGTCTTCAGGCTCATGTTACCTTCAATTGCACATGAAAAAGCTAGAAAGCAACTGAAACTATTTTCTGATTAAGAATATTCCTTCCAGGTAATACTACCAACAGGAGGTAGATCCTAAGCTGCTCCCCTTCTGAGGGTACCCATGGGCTACTAGTTCCATGGTACATCCCCTCAGTGCCAGCTGGCTTGACGAGAGAAACTATCCAGGATGTTTTGCTATTTCTCTGGCAGCCTCTTTGTGTTCTATGCTGCTCATGTCTTCGTATAAACATCCCATTTTAAAACTGACAGGCTTAGGATTCCACTCCACACTCAGGGAGTGAAAGGATATAATTTGTGTAAGCCTTTTTCAGGATAAGGGAGATGGAGAGGTGGTCTCTGGGTACTCAGAATGACTTATTTTTCTGAGAGTCACCTTCATTGGCTGATATTTCCTTTCTCACTCCCCTTCCCCCTCCAAATTCTAGGAATAGTAAGGCATGGGGGAAGAACTAGGATCATTAGAACTGGACTTGCAATGGCAAACAGCATTTAACCCCTGCATGTAACTAATTATCCTCAAGTAATCATTTTCCCTTCTTTTGGAAACAGAACAGTGGTATGCTTTATTATCCCATCGCCAGGTAAAGGCTGTTTCCCAACCTCTGAATCCAGGTGTGGCATTGACTTAGTTCTCCCAGAATGTCAGAGGATGTTATGTGTGAAATTTCCTTAAAGGAAACTACTAGACTTTCCTTACTTAGTTTTACTTGTTCTTCTGTTTTGGAACACTGACAAGGCACCAGGGAGCCAACTGCCACCCAGCCACTAAGGCCTGTGGCACGGAGAAAGGTAGGTTATAATACGGAGGGAAGCTGGGTCCCTGAACACCAAAGTGGACTGGAGCTGCTCACTATGGTAGCTCACCTATCTCCATACTGCAAATTGGGATAAAATAGAATCATTTAATATTTTGAGTCACTATGTCATTTGGTCTCTTTGTTATGGAAGTCTAGCTTATGTCTGCATTGGAAAATTGAGAAAGTTACTTAACCTCTAAGCTTTCTCATTTTTCTCATCTGCAAAAGGAGGAAACATATTGCTCATCATCTTTACAAAATTATGGTGATGGTTATGCAGAGAGATGAATATAAGTGTATTTATTGAGTGTTCTCAGTCTGCCTGGCACATGGTAGACTTGAAATCTACCAAGAAAGTACAGATTTTCAAGATAGACAAAATGAAAGCCGGTAACCTGTTTTTTTGCTTTGTTTTGTTTTCTGGGTAATAACTAGGGTGACTAAACTTCCCAGGTTTCTTTGGGATGAAGAAACTCTTGGGAGGTATAACTTTCAATTTTAAAACTGACATAATCCAAGGAAAGCTGAGGCAAGTTTTTCACACTAACTGGGGGCTCAGCACATGAGACTTTCACTGCTAAAGAGAAGACTGGCCCAGGGAAACTGCAAAGAGTTGATTGTTCTAATCATTACAAACCAGCAGGAGAAGTTCTTTGAAATAACTGATAATTCTGTATTTGAAATAACATGCATCCAAACTCTCTCTCCAGATCTCATGGGGATTTAAGCCCACTGGTGCCAACTTTATAATATGTAGTTTTTATTCGAGACACTTGTTGCACATCAGAAATACTTGTTACATGCTTCTGCCATTACTAGCTAGTTTGTTGCTCCCTGAAGAAGTTGATGTTGTCATTCTTCTGTGGTAAGGAAATGTGGCAATAAGAAAATGATGACATAATCACTAGAATCTTTTGGGTAACTTTATGACCAAATATAGTTGCCTCTCGGGGATTTCATCAACTGTTCCACACTTTGGGCTGATGATTGAAATAATATTGGTTGACTTTCATTCTGGGAGGGAGACCAGAATACAGCTTATTTATTTTTAAGTACTGTGCTTACTGGGTCACTATTGTTTGTTGTTGAAATTCAATATCTGAAATTGAATTTTGAATTTATTTACTAAAAAACTGACTTGGTGTTTTGACTGGGTGAGAACTTGGAGGTAAAAATCTAACTGGAATTTTTTTTTGATGTAACTTTCTTCAGATTTTACTGATTTTTACCCACTCCTCTGGAATATGAGGAGAATTACAATTGTATTCTAGGTCAGGTCGAGCTCAGTCCTCTAGATATGACTCAGTGTCTCTAGTTGTCACCTGAATATTAAATCCATGCATCTTACATCTTGGAAGCGAAGTGCCTTGGGGCAGTGAGGCAGGCCAGGCCTGCATGTCTTCTGCAATCACTATTCACCTTTAATTATGGAATCTTTTTTTTTTTTTTTTGGTCTTTCTAACTTTTATAGTAACTTTGTAATGAGATTTTACAGGGTTTACAGGCTTTATATCTAGAAGTACCTGGAAGAAATCTTCATCTTAAGTGAAATCACATGTGAACCATAGCCTCTTGGGCAGCAGTAACAAAGAATAAAAGAATACTATACAATCAACAGCAGTTAGAAAGCCAGTGTGACGGAAGGACTGTGAAGGTCACTATTGAGGATTCAATTGGGTTGGTTATCATAAGGGTGTCCTGCACCCCTAATTTTGCAAAGCTTCATACTGGGCCAAGAAGAATGGAATTTCTCAAATATAGAAGGCTGCGATTTGCCAAGAACATATGGGTTTTGCGTGGAGGCAGGCAGTCCAGGTTTGTCTGGGGAAGGAGTTATCTAGCTTCACAAACAAAATTGCTTTTTCACTGCTAAAAGCTGTCCCTTTCTTATCAAACAGATATCTTGGCTATCTTTGCCCCCCAAAAATCAATCTGATGAAGTGTTGCATGCTTTTACTGAGTTTCTCCTGAGTACCATATTGTTAAGATGTTTGCTTGTACTTTATTTATGTAAGGTAAAGTGCAGGTCCTTAGACTAACTTTCTGTGGTTCACAATAGGACTATTATTATCTAGATGAGGAGACTGTAATTTCTCATAAATTTGCTTTCTTCATATTCAATGGCAAGAAAATGTTGTTAATATGGTAATAGAGCCTTAAACTACACATAGTAGATTTTTAAAGGAGCTCTATATGGGTATATTTTTTTTCCTTGTATTTTGAGGCTTAGGAAGTTTCTGTGAAGTTTTCTGTTTCAGAACATTTGAAAATTTTAAATGAGATTAATACTTCTGGCATTCTGGTAATTTTACAAATGTATGGAGAAAAGGAGCTAAAAAAGCCACAGGGTTGCATAGATTGAGAAACTGAAAGAAAAATATTGTTATTTCTTTTTTGTTTCATTGCCAGTATTTATTAACTTGATATTTTACCAGCATTGTTTTTTCTTGGGTGTCTGTTTTCTTACTTCATATAAAACAGGGATGTAATACTATTACAAAGGTTTTCTGTGGAAATTAACTAGGTAACTGCTCATAAACCTCTTGGCATGGTGTCTGGGACATAGTAAGGACTCAATAAATGTTTCATATTGTATTAGTTATATCAGCATTATCACTGCTTCAGGGGACATGAACTGCCATCAAAGAATTTATATCTAGTTGGAAAGACAGGGTTCAGCTTGTGGACTTTTCCATAATATTTGGTGTCATCAAATGAGTCATGTGTGGGCCACATTTCTGATTCTATATAAACTGTAAATATTGGACAGGGTAAATCAGATTTTGGGCCAGTGGGTGGATCAGAGAACAGAGATTTGAAGAATAGGGGTGGAAGATGAGTACCCAGAAAGCAAATAAGGATATTCACAATTCAGAGGAAAGAAATGCAAGACAAACAATTCAGGGAGAAGTTCATGAAGAAAACATAGAAAAAAAAACATGAAGTTTCAAGCTGGGGAGCAGACAGGTTTATAGGAACATCCACCGTGGGCAGGTTTTCTCCCCTTTCCTCTGTGCTTTCTCCTTTCATGGATCCAGAGGTGTCCTCTTGGTGTCTGCCTTGGTCTTTTGTGACTACTAACATTAGTGCACTGGTATAGTTGGAAAACGTCCAAGGAGAAGATGGGACTCTAACTAGACCTTGAAAGACTGGAAGAAGGTAGGCAACATGACTGAGGAAATGGAATTGCATATCAGATGGGAGGAAAGTGAGCACCAAGAACATATACCTGGGGCCCAATAAGTGTATTATATGGGGGCACAGGGGTTTGATATAAGGGAGCAGTGTGTTACATAAGCTGGAGCCATACTGTGGTCAACTTAAATGATCAAATCTGGATTTTATTTTTTAGGCAGGGGAAATTATTGATAAGTGTGAATATTGCCTATCTTTTTCTTTCTCTTATTTCCTCCTTCTATCTTTTATTAACCCATATATAACTTGTCTTCTAGTTTGATGAATCAGTGGCCAGAGAACATAAGTCATAGTAACATCTGTCAAAGTGGCTGGCCGTAAAAACTCTACTTTTTATGAAGTGCCACATTCTTCTGAAGGGTACTTTCAATGAAGGTGACTAATTTTTCCATTCAGATTCATCTTAGAGTATTTTGGGACAGCTAGTTTGTATTTCTTTCTTTCTGGGGAAAAAAAACTGAAAGGATAGCAAAGAAAATATAGTGGATTTTTTTCTGAAAAGTGTTTACAGGTGCATTTTATTTATTTTGCATATATAATGGGTGAGAAAATGAGTGTATGTTACCTTTTCCTTTAAAAACTAGTCTGAAGTCTTTTTAAATTGGAGCATATGGTCTGCTTACATTTATTGTAATTACTGATGTTTGAATTTGTTTCTATTATTTTATGCTTTTAGTCTGATCCTTTTCTGTTTATTTTCTTCTGGATTGCCTTTTATTTATTAATGGCACTAGGATTTGGACCCAGGGCCTCATGTATGTTGTTAGGTAAGCACTTTACTACCCCTTTTTAAAAAACAATTGAGACATGGTCTTGGCTAAGTGGCCCAGGCTAGCCTCAAACTTGTGATCTCCCTGCCTCAGCCTCCTGAGTAGCTGGGATTACAGCTGTGCACCACCATGTCCATTTCTTTATTGATCTTTGGGATTGTTTTTATCATCTATTCCTTTTCTTTTAATAGACTTTCTCCTTTTCCAGTGGTTACTGTGAAATATCTTACTTATCCAAATTCAAAATCAATCAATTATCTTTTCAAATAAAACATTAGAAATATTAATACTATTTATCCTATTCTTGAATTATATTCTATTGTTGTGTATTTTATTTTTGTTTACTTGTAACAAGGTTTGATCATTTTTATTTAATGCAGTCCATATTAATTTTACCTACATATTAGTCATGTTCTTTGCTCTTCATTTCCCTGTACCTCTAATCTGCCATCTGGAATCATTTCCCTCCTTTTTGAAGTCCTTTAGAATTTCTCTCTTCTGGCATTAAAGTTTCTAAATCTTTATTTTTCTGAAAATGTTTTTATTTCACTTTCATTCTGAATATTTTGCTGGGTATAGAATTAGAGGTTAGCAATTGTTTTATTTCAGCATATGAAGATATATTACTTTTTTTCTGCTTTTCATAATAATTTTTGATATAAAACTAGCCCCTTGAATATACTTTCTGTTCTCTCTGATTGCTTTTAATATTTTCTCTTAGACTTGGGTGTTCACCAACATCTTAGTGTGGTTTCCTTTTTAGTTTTCCTGCTTGAGATTTTTTGGCCATCCCTGTAAGTATGAACTGAAAATAAATCTTTTTCTCAAGCCATTCCCATTCCTATAATCAGGACTGCAAGGAAAATGCTCAGCTGTGAATTAAAGGAAAACTAATGTTAATTACTGAAATGTTGTAACCACAAGTCTTTCTCAGTCACATTTTCAGCTGGAGCACAAGCTACTTGAATGGTCTGACAAAAACCTGAGAATTTAGTTTAAAGTAGTCAGATTGGTAAACCCCCTCCCCATGGTTTCTGGCAAAAACACATGGAAATCCCTCCTGGAGGAAATCACTGTCATTCCATTCATGAAAACAAGAAACTTAACTGTCATGATTCACTGAACATTTAGGAGAAAAAGTTATGAGTGAGAACAACAGAAATGATACATAATAGAAAGGGAAACACAGAGATTTCAGATACCGCCATTTTTAGGCATCAAATATAACAGTGTCTACTACATTTAAAGAAATAAAAGATAATTTCAGAATTCGTGGAGGAATATAAAACTGTAAAGAATAATCAGACTGAATTTAATCTGAAAAATTATTTGAAAAAAACTTCTAATATATTCAATATCAGATTTGACTACTTTCATCAAGTCACACCTGTCTAGGGTTCTAGTTATGGTGGTGGGGTGGTGTTTGAACCTCTGTGAATGCCACTTCAAGACAACTCAGCTAGTTGGATGTTATCTGGAAGAAAGATGTATTGTTACTTCACACTTGCTGATGCAATGCCAGAAAAACTTGGGAATTTATAGCAAAGCACTGTGTCAGGCATTCTAAGGAGATAACAAAAATGAACATACATGGTGTGTTTTCCAGAAATCTCCAATAATGGAGGAATAAGACACATATACAAAATGCACAGGTATAAAATAGACTGTATATGTTATGTAAAAATTAACAGTATGCAGGCATACAACAGGGAGTTTGGGGCAGATATTCTGAAGGAAATACATTTTGTGACAATAATTTTCAGAGGAATTTTATTTAGGGTAAGTGCTGTGATTTTTTGTAAGAGATTTTCTAAAATATTAATTGGATTGGAAATTGAGATCCCAAGTGTCCTGAATGAATTGCCCTCTCTTTGACACACTAATAAATTTGTTGGTTGTGGTGAAGAGCAAGGGGAGGAAAAGGAGTGTGTGGGGGAGAGAGAGGTGGTTGGTTAGCCTGGAGTCAGGAGATGATAGTTTCACTGGCTTCTCAGTGTATTTCCTCCCTGTGAAAGCCCTTTAATAGTGCCCACAAAGACTATGAACCTAGACTAAGTTGTGTGTTCTGGCTCTAGAGAGGGAAAATGGAGACGATTTGGATATAGGGTACAGGCAGCAGAGTGAAATAGGAGGCTGTAAGTCACAGGAACTCCTGCAGATGATGGGGAGAGCTTCACACCAGCATGGGGTAAGGAACTGGAGACTGGCCAAGTTTAACTACAACTCTGAGGAGAAACAGACCTCAGATGACATCTGGATAATGGTAAGAAAGCTCTTGAAGGAATAGCTGAAACCTTGAAATATGGGCTGGATTTCAGGAAGCTATGGAGAGAAGAGAAGGATATTCCAGGGGGAAGAATAGGTCTGAACAAAGGCACAGAGAAAGGAGGATGCTGAGAGCATCTCTCATCAGCGGCCAGCCACTGAACATGCCTACTGTGTTGCACAAGCCAGGTGAAGGTAGAAGTACGGATTGGCTCCCAACTTGAAATGGGGCAGTTAGAACAGAATATAGGATTTAAGGTCCCGTGTAGTCCCCCTAATATGTTACGTATTCTCATCTTTCGATTGCATTTGGAACCTGGATCTTTGTGACTTTTTTGGTCAGGCTGTCCCACAGGCTTGCTTTCTGCCTCCTTCAAGCAATGGAAACGGATTGAGTTCTGAGAATGGGGTGCCCACAGCCCTCAACCGCACAAGACCGTATCTCCTGGTTGTGATTATGTTGTCGTTTGGCACATTTTTGTGTAGATGTGGCTTTCTGGAGCACCTCAGGAGATGTCAAACTCTATAACTGAGCCCTGGGACCAAAGCATTCATGCACAAGCAAATGAAAGCAGACCTGGGACTGGGTCTTTGCCCCTTGAAATATGGCTGCCCACATCTTTGAAAGTTACACACCCCGCTGTCTATCATCCCCCATCTACTTTCCTTTGCAGATGCCTGTCAACTCATATGCAACCTGAATCGGTTGACACTGGGGAAAAGGTGAAGTGAAAGTGCAGTAAAACCCAGTGTAGACTGGCAATGCACACGAACGTGATACTCCAGTTCAAAGAACAAGGTTTGAAACAGCCTAGAGTTTCTGACAAACATGTAATTAATGACCATCAAATGCTTTTGATTAAAAAGCAGAATATAAGGCCACGTGGAAAACAACTTTTTCTAATATATATTTTTTAAAGGTAAGGAAGTTACTTGCATCTTTGATGGGTATTTAGGAACCATAGAACCATTTGTTCAAGGAGTTGGAAATTAATCCAATGCTGCGTCACATTCTGTATTTGATTTGAAAACATGGTTTCTCCTTCACCAAGTGACCATTCAACTGAAGTCAAAAGTTATCTGATTATGGGAAAATAACTTGATCATTCTGGTTACTGTAAATATTTTGTAAGCTTGTTTCAACCGAGCACCCTCAGAAAATTTCCATGTTTTCATCTTACTGTTTATATACAACTTGGGTAATACTCCTCCAGTTTTGAGAAGAGCTATAAGTTAAGAAGATGTCTTTCAGGGCTTATAAAATTGGTTGCAATTTTTTTTTTTACTGTATTAGAGTCATAGGCCATCCCAATATGGCCCCAGTCTAATATGATACATTTGTGATGCATAATGTGTTTAGAGGTAAGATACAGAGAATTACTTCATGCTAATTTCCTGCCCATTTGTAATTGTTAAGTCTTAAAATTCCTCATATATCTCTGTCAGGTAGATAAAAGGACCCGATTACTTAACCAGTGCTCAGATATTTCACACACCTGGTTTTAGGTAACATTTCTATAATAAGAAGAGAAGTCAGTCTAAGGAAGCAAAACAAGAAAAATGCTTCCAGTTTGCAACATCAAATTTTATTGCATTGGGTCATAAACAACCCCAATTAGTGAAGCATGTTTGCAGTCAAACCTGCCTTTTTGAAAGGCAGTTGTGTGTACATTTCCCTAGGAGCAGATGGCAATTGTGTAAAATCCTTGCACTGTCCTTAGTTCTGGAGATTTATAAGGAGGGTGGGGCTGTGTTTACCAAGCCTGCTGCTTTCCTCCCCAAATCAATTCCTTGTCGGGGTCCGGTCAGACCTCTGGAAGGGGTTAAGTAGGAGTCCAGAGGGACCACTTGACATCTGCTCCACTTACAACTTTTTGATCTTGTTGTTTTTGTCTTGTAAAGGACAGGCCCACAATGAAGTATTTGTGTGTGTGTGTGTGTGTGTGTGTGTGTGTGAGAGAGAGAGAGAGAGAGAGGGAGAGAGAGAGAGGGATAAGGAGAAAGAAAGAAACACTTTAGGCATGAGAGAGAATTAAAACAACTCCATGATGACAAATAAAGATAAAGTAATTAAAAAAATTTTTTAAAAGTTGGGCGAAATTACATGACTTGAAGTCATAATAGGAAGGAAAACACTGGATTCTCATGTGTGAAACCCCTTGTGAACAGAAATGTAAAACATATGGGTGTTTTGCTATCATTAACCAACACTTTAGTATGGATGTCCATGAAAACCAAATTATATACTTTATTCTGAGCCACAGCCCCTGGAGTTAACAGGGTCTGCTGGCAGGGAGATGGTTCTTTCTTTTGCAAAGACACATTGAGGTTTTGCCAACAAGAACACGGGGGAAGCTTAGGTAGAGGTGGGAGGCAGATACTATGCTAGGGCCCCAGTAACCATCAGGTTTGCCATTGCCATCATCTTCCTTGGTGAGGTAGGAAGAAAAATGGTTGAAACTGTGTAAGGCACTCAAGAGCCTGCAATGTTATGAACTACCTTGAAGTGTAGGAAAGAAAGAAGATGATGGGGGCTGGGGTTATGGCGCAATGGTAGCGTGCTTGCCTAGCACGCGTGAGCCACTGGGTTCGATCCTCAGCACCACATAAAAATAAAATAAAGATATTCTGTCCACCTACAACTAAAAAATAAATATTAAAAAAAAAGAAAGAAAGAAGATGATGGAGTAGTCAGTGCTGCTTAAATCTCAAGATGCGGGGCACTAGGGGAACAGCCATCTCAGCCTTTGCATCCCCTGATACTGCCCCTGGATAGCCACACACCCTCTCTTGATCCTAGTAGGTCTGGGTATGGTAAAGATGGTCTTGGGCAGGAGCTTTTAGTATTAACTGACTCCTTATCTTGACTCCTAAATTGAGTCCCTAATTGTACTTTGCCTAGACATCTCTCAAACAATGAAACTGCAGGACAAGCAGAAAGTTGTCAGGAGGAAGGCCTTGGTGACCCTTGCCATGTCCATTCTACCTTCATTTGAAGCCAAAAACTACAATGGGAATTGTTTTTTGGGTTATGTATATTCTCTTGGTCTACTACACATGTCCTACTCAGCTGTTCTCAGACATGCCCCGAATTGATACGTCTGAATCTTCCTAACACAGCACCTAATTGTAGACATGAAGCCAGGGACAGTCAAATCCAGGATTTAGCAATAGAAAGCTTTGAGAGTGAGAAGAAGGAAAGGGTAACTCCACAAGGATGTATGTCATGTGAAGACCCGCAAGTCCAACTTTTGAGGGTTGACATAAAGGAATCTAACTCCAGTAGTACCCTAGGACTATATAGCTATAAAATGTCTGGAATGAGTAACTGACAAGAAATTGGCTTGTTTTCAGGCACAGACCTAGCAAGTTGTCAAGATAAGATTTCTGTAAAACTGGGAACAGGTATTTTAAAGCTCATCACTGAGTCTTCAGGGGGTTGGTGGCTAAGTCACTTCTCTATGCTTAGGAGTTTAGGTCTAGACTTAATGACCTGTCAACTCCTTAATGACAATTCTGTCTGTTCTTAGAGATGAAAGGTTTTTGTTGTCCGGTGAATTATTTGGGGGCCCCTGTTAAGTGGAGCCTGCCCATGTTATGTATTTGTGATCCAGCTGTCCTGGATATACATCCCCATCCCCATCTAGCCATCTGGGAAGGGTGCGAGATTGGACCCCTGGTGCCCTTCATCTGCCTTTCATGTCACCTGGAGTCTGCTCAGTGAAGTCTACCGTGAGGGCTTAAACTAATCTCCCATAGTTTATGAGCCCAAATCTATTTGCAGTGAGGAAGACCCCAACTGACCAGCGGCTTAAACAAATGTCTCTCTCTGTGGCGTTCCTACAGCGAGACTCGAGTTCCACATACATGATGTAAGTGAGAGCAAGGGCAGGCCTCTCTCCCACACGTGGCTCAGAAATCATTTACAAAGCAAACAGGAAAGATAGCCCTGGGCAGGCAACTTTTCCTTTCGCTCTGGGCCAGGCCTGTGCTCCTGGGCCACTCCTAGAGGGCTCGTCTGATCTGAAGGTGCAATTGAAAACAGGTGTCTACCCACTGCCTATAAAATATATACTGGCAATGGGGGAGATCCTTGGAAATTCTTTCAACTGGTAGAAATATGGAGACAATTCCCAAATCTGACTTTGCCTAGATCCTTCCAGACCGCCAACCCCATCTCTCTTTGAAAAAAAAAAAAAAGATTTTACAAAAACTTTCAGGGAAACTGGGAGCATATGGTTCTACCACTCCATTCTGAAGAAAGAAAGGTGAAAAGGATTAGAGAGATTGTCAAGATGTCAGATTGGGCCTTGCATGGCTGGAAAAGTGGCTCTTGTCTCCTGCCTTGCCCCTCCCCAAATTAGGGTGACCAAAGTGACCTTGGGCTCTGAGCAGTGGCAACTGTGATTTGGATGCCAGATTTACCTGATTTTTATTTAGCAAACAAATGGACTGTACTGCTGCTCATGTTTGGGATAAATACCTGATTAAATTCTCTTAAAATATGACTACTGCCCATAAAGCCAAGAAATTTCAGCTGGGCCACGTCCGGCTGGCATGAGGATTGGGTTACTTTACTTGTTGTCAGCAAGTGCTCCTGATCTTTCCTACCTTGCAAGTTCATTAAGCTTTGCTGGAACGTGGGTCTACTGGCAACGCAGCTGTATTTCATTTGTAGATAATTGATGCAATAAATGTAATAACCAAACGAGATATGTTGACTCATGAGCTAATTTGGGTGTAGATGTTACAGCACTTGTGCAGCTGGAAATGTTTCCATCACACAAATCTGTTTCAGATACATGCCACCCTGTTCCTGTCCTCACTGAGACAAAAAAGAAAAAGAAAAAAATTGTGTCTAAAAACATAAAAATACATGTTCACATGTTCATAAGTCATTGTTAGTCTAAACACTGCTCGAAAGACTGCAAATATCAGAATTCATTACACAGACAGGTGACATTAACCCCTTACACACTGTATGTTTCAAATGAGGGTGCTCAGATCTGGTTTCCTTAGGCACTTTTGTTCTGGAAACCTAAGAAGCTTCAGCAAGAGAGGAGTGGATCTGTTGTTTTTTTCCTGCCTCCTTTTACTGAAGACAGAATTCCTTTTTCCATATATTCCCAAAGGTTTCTTACCTGTTATCTTCTTTGATACATTAGCCCAGGCAATTTGAACAATTTTATGTGGGAGACAAAGTTCTGTGACTTTAATGGAGACCCCGGACAGTAAGGAGTTTGTCATACACAAAGAAACCCCACATTGAAAGAGGCCCTTATAATTATCCAGTAAGAATCTAGAGCAGAGGTTGATAAATGGTGGCCCATGGGCTATACTGAAGGCTACTACCTGTTTTAATACAGCCTTTGAACTGAAAATGGTTTGTGCATTTTTAAATGGTTGCAAAAAACCCAAGTAAGAATATTTTGTGATACATGAAAATTATGTGAAATCCAACTATCAATGAATTTTAATTCAAATAAAGTTTTGTTAGAAAGCCATGCTTGTTATTGGCCATTTTCTATGGCTGCTTTGGCAGTGGTTGAAATATTATGTACGCTTTACAGAAAAGCCTCAGGCTTAGATGAAAATACTGCTAGTTTATGCAAGTGAGGAAAAGCTAGGTTTGATTGTGGTATATTCTAAATTGAAATTTTTGTATTTTCAATTAAGCACACAAAAAGAGAAAGTTAACTGACCACTGTCTGTAGGGGCACTTCTTATAGGACTAGATAGGCAGCATTACCACTAGCATCTCTGCAGTGGCCTCACCTTTTGTCCTTATGCTGGCATTTTGACTTGTTGCACTCTTTATGTGCAACCACTGTTTCTAATCTGGAAAGTTTATCTTCCTAAGTTTTTGCACTGAAGCTGTTCAACACATTGTTTTCTCAGTAGATGTTCTCAAACATCAGATGCATGGAGATATGATTTTTGACATATAGATTTATAGTTGTACAAATTTTGACAAAAATGTTCAAATAACCACCACGAAAAAGTCAGGATCTAGAACAGTCCTGTCACCCCCAACTCCTTAACAAAGTCTCCTTGTTTCCTTTGTAGTTGGCCTTTACCCCTTCCCCATCCTCTGGCTATAATGGAAATGTTTTTTGTTCCTATAGTTTTGCCTTCTCCAGAACATCACATACATAGGGTCAGACAGGTATTTAAAATGAATAAGGTATTTAAAATGATAAGGTATTTTAAAAGAACATTTCAGTTTCCTTGACTGCAACTTAGAAACCAATGACTTTCAACTGATGGATTTCAACTGTTGTTACAACAAACATTATATAATTAACATTCAATCTATTTTTCTTCATTATCTGGAAGAATTTAAAGTTTGTTATATAGATATTGAGCTTGTTGATACAGATACAGAACTCATGGGATCAGTTTCTCAAGTTTGTATGAAATGCATGAAATGCTCTTTCTAAAAAGGAAAGTTATCAATTATGCTGTGTTTCAGTGTAATATATATATATATATATATATATATATATATATTTTTTTTTTTTTTTTTTTGGTACTGGAGATTGAACTCAGGGGCACTCGACCACTGAGCCACTCCCCAGTCCTGTTTTGTGTTTTATGTAGACACAGGGTCTCACCAAGTTGCTTAGCACCTCACCATTGCTGAGGCTGGCTTTGAACTTGCGATTCTCCTGTCTCAGCCTCCCTAAGTGCTGGGATTACAGGCTTGCGCCACCACGCCCGGCTTCAGTGTAATATTTTTGTTATATAATCTTAGAATTTCAGGGTAATAGTCCCCCTGAAAGATTTCTAAAAATATTTCTTTATGCATGAAAAGGGAGAGAGAATTTTTTTTATGTAGTCACAATCTGTCAACCTAAACTTTTCTTCTTTCTTCTTTAATGTTTGTATCTTAAAAAAATGCAAATGCATAAAATATTCACTGTTACTTGTTTCACTGAGTAGGAATTATTTTCTTGGAATGGAGATTGGGGAAAGTCTTATTTGCTGTGTGTATAAACAAAAGGTAACAGAATATACCTGTGCTTGCACTCAAAAGAAAAGTGCATTTTCTGTGTTTCTATATTTCACTAGTTTTCTAGTAAGTTGTCTTTGTTCTTTGGAGGTAGCTGTTACTATGCCCTTTTGCTTTCTAGGCAATTCCATGACAGAGGGAAAGGCTCTGCTAGGCTGACAATGTTGTGGCAGCGAGTGCATAGAAATTTAAAAAATATTTAATATTCAAGATTGGGCTGAGGTTGTGGCTCAGTGGTTAAGCATTTGCCTAGCATGTTTGAGGAACTGGATTTGATTCTCAGCACCACATATAAATAAATAAAATAATGGTCTATTAACAACTAAAAAATTATTAAAAAAAAAGATTGTATGCCCTAATCTGGTCCCTCCTTTTCCCCACATTTCCACAGTTAGTGTCTATTATGGCTAATACAGTATTGCCCCTTGGAGGTCCTTTTCTCATTGTCTAGAAATGGGAAATCCTGGGACCCTTTCAATTGAAGTTATGCATGAACTTAAGTAATACTGTGGATATTAAGGACACCAAAATTCTTGCTAGGTCTTAAGGTGGGCTTTCTCTCAATATTTTGATATTTTTGCATATATTTTATCAGCACCCAAGAAGAGTATAAAATTAGATTTCATCCATCTTCAGCATGTTTACTAGTTGTAGATTTTAAACCAAGAACACTAGAATTTTTCTTTCTCTATTCCAGTGGGCTTTGGATTAATATTCAAGGTATCATGTCCAGAAATTGGTTTGAAGTTTTCATTTTATTTCAAACTGAACTCATGTTACTCTCATTGAAAATTGTACTGACAGGCCTATACATATAATTTATGATATTTCCTATCAAGATGTTTAGCTGAATTAGAAACATTTGTGAACAAGGCCTTCCGTGGCCAGTTAAAAGGCATTTTTCTGCTAGAGAAGGGAGGAGGGCATGGAACACAGAAGCGTAAAGGAGAACTCAGAACACTTCTTGTTTCAATGACTGTTGATCAAGTAATTAACCATGAACTGTTTATAGCCATGACCCTGTTGCAGTCACAGAGGACATGTTTATGGATAGACATTAAACTCTTTCTTAAGTTGTTCATAAACGGTCCTGTTTACAGAGCAAACATCTCCAAGCATCTTATTTTTCTTTGAACCATTACACAAAATAGGTAACAAGATTGTTCAGGCATCACCAAGAAGGGAACAGAGGTGGACAAGTGAAACTTTTCCTGTTTTTTTTTTTCTTTCTGAGAACATGATTTTCAATGATAAAAAAGGAAACCTGTATATAGGATCCATTTGAAGCATTAAAAAAATCAAAGAGAAACCTATAATTCTAGGAACTGGTTATTATATTGACTTGTTAAAGAGAAAAGAGATGTCAACTATTTTAGTTCTTATATGAGATTGAGATATTTTACCAATTGTCTCAATGCTAGGACTACATAGAAGAAAATATATTTGAAAACAAAATATTTGAAAGTAGATTTCTAGGAGGTTAAAATAAGATAACACAAGCTTCAATTAGATTTTTGCCAAAGAAGACACCAAAAGATATTTGTTTTTACGGTCATAAATTGCCAAATAAAAGAAAAAATACATATATATATTTTAAAAAAGAATGCATCTTTGGAAGGTGTGATTGTGGCTTAATGAATAAACATCTGTAAGAAATGTAGTTCAAATGGAAAATACTGTTCTGGCCATGTAACCATGGCTCCCACAGCAAGGTTTTGCTGTCCCTGCAGTGGCTGAATAATACCAGCGGATCAGGCATTTTTGAGGACCCATATGTGTCTGCACTGTAGACGCAGAAGGGAAGTCAAAGACTGATTCTCTTCTACTGAGGAAAGAATTATATTTCTCAAAAACATAATAATGCAGAGGAGAGAGCTGCCTAATTGTGGTTGTGAGATGAAGGAAGCCGTAGTCAGGTGCTGGCCAAGAAAAGGGAATAGACTAGGTAAGTAGGAGGGGTTTCAGAAAGGAAAAAATTGGCAGAACTGGTGCCCAGACTGGGAAAAAACCCAGATGAATCTGTTTCAAGCCACAGTGACCAAGAGCGATAAGAGAATCCAAGGAGCAGATTTTGGTGAAGAAGATGCCAAAATTCATTTTAGAGAAAACAATTTTAAGGCAGTTTTGAAATATCTAAGGTGAAATATCAGGAGGTAGGAAGAATTATACCATTAATGACTCTTAGCTTTATCTCAATGGTAAATGCTCATTCTAATGCTTAAAATGTTGATCAGATGGGACATTGATTTTTAAAGGAAATCATTCTGAAAGTATCATATTCTGCTTAGGAGCTTCAGGTCAGAGTAAATCACTGGAAGAAGAAGAAAAACACAGGGCGAAACAAATACTTATTAAAGTTTACCACTTCTTGGTCCTGGGGCCATATGCCTTTACATGCTTTCTTATTAATTTATCTTTTTAAGACTTTAGGTTCACAGAAAAGTTGAGAGGAAGTTCCAGAGGTTTCCCATATGCCCCCTGCCTTCTCACATGCTTAGCTTCCCCCATTATCAACATCCCCCACCAGAGTAGAGCATGCATTACAATTAAAGAACTCACATTGAGACATAATCACCTAAAGCTCATAGTTGTTTTAGAGTTTACTCTTGGCGCTGTACATCATATGGTTTGGACAATGTATAATGACATATCTACCATTATAGTGTCATATGGGTGGTTTTACTGCCTTAAAAGATAAACTCCTTTATAGTCTCCCAATTCAGCCCTTCCTCCCCTCTAACTCCTGGCAATGACTGAACTTTTTATTATTTCCACAGTTTTGCTTTTTCTACAATGTCATGCAGATGGGCTTCTTTCACTTAGCAGCATGCCTTTAAGTTCCTCCATGTTATTTCATGGCATAATATCTCATTTATTTTTAGCACGGAATAATGTTCCAATGTCTGGGTGTTTCACAGTTTATTTATCCATATGCCTACTGAAGGGCATCTTGATTATTTCCAGGGTTTGGCAATTATGAATAAAAGTACTATAAACATCTGTGTGTAGGTTTTTATATAGACATGCTTTAAACTCTTTGAATAAATGCCAGGGAGGACAATTGTTGGATCCTATGGTCATGCTTTCTTATTTTAACCTCATGACACTTCACCATTGTCTGAGCTAGGTGATACATGTTTAGAAGTGCTCCAGGGGGTTTAGTTCACAGTCTGAGAACTAAAGCCATATCTTTCTGATTTCTGAAGTCTACTTGCTTTTCTCTGAACCACATTTTCTTGCAGGCCAACATTTGTATTTTTTCAAGGCTTTCTCCCTGTACAGAGTCCTTTAAAAAACTGCTGGCTTTAAGACTTTCATCCTCAATTTGCAGATTTGCCAAATGCTTAGTGCTGAGCAAAACCTTGTATTGAGTGATGTGTTGATGTCACAGGAAAAAGATTGTTGGGCAGCTTTTACACTTATTGCATCATGCTAGGAGTGGAGATGAGAGCATCTTCTAGTGAGGGTTCTTCTGAGATGTGCATGAGTCACACAAGTGTGCCAGGAAGCTTCATTAAGAGATTTGTCATCTCTTCTGCTGTTTTCTCCTCACCTATCTACACAGGTCCTCTGGTGTTTCCTGGCCTTTTGCTACAGCCTCTGCTAAAACAGGCTGACTTTAGGATATATCTCTCATCCCTCCTCTTTTTTTTTTTTACACTTGTTTACTTTTCTGTTTTAAGATTCTGAGATGAAGCCAGGCACAGTGGTGCACACCTATGATCTGTGCAGCTGTTGAGGTTAAGGCAGGAGGATGGGAAGTTCCAAGCCAGCCTCAGCAATTTAAGTGAGGTCCAAAGCAATTTAGTGAGATCATCTCCAAATAAAATATAAAAAGAGTTGGGGAATGTGGCTAAATGGTTAAGCACCCCTGGGTACTATCCCTAGTAACAAAACAAAAAGATACTGAGATGATTATCCCAACACTGGGAATGGCAACTGTCTCAGACAACTTACGTGTGTTTTAATCTCTCTGGCAAAGAACCTTTCACATTCAAAGGATACAAAGCACTACCCAGAGAGTGATAGAGGCTGACAGAATAACTCGTGGAATTCCAACTTTCCGTCCTTCATTCTTAATGTTGACTTTGAGTGTCAATGCAGCCTGGATCCAGCAGGTCAACGTGCCAAATCCAAAAGTCAAGGAGGTTCCCACATTATGGATTTCTTCATCATTTGTGAGCTGAAAATTATCAAGTAAGGTCATTCCAAAGGAAGCCAGACACAGTGCCACCAATCCACTAATATTCAGCCATGGGTTTAAAACCTTTGGTTTCAGTTGTATGAAGCGCAGAACAGCTACCACAAGGGCTAGGAATGCTGCCATGTTCATAACTTGACTAAACACACAGCTTGCAGGAGGATCATCCCCTGCAATACTTATATATGGTGCATGCTTCACGCTAGATTTCCTTTCAGCTGAATTTAATGGTAATATTTTGTCATCTTCCACAGCTATAAAGTACACTATCCACAATCCAGCTGAAGTAAACAAAGTAAATACAAGAGGTAGAAACATCCATATGCTGCATTTCTTCCCATCCATGCCTGTACCACTGCTCCGGTGCGGCGTGACCGCGGTCGCCTAGCGGGGCTGTGACCTGCGGCGGGCGGCAGGCGCAGTGGGGAGGGCGCTTCCTTCAGGAAGGGGTGGCCCCTCCTCTTTTTTTTAAAGACTAAGTTCATTGAAGGATGGAGTGGGGTGAAGAATTTTATATTTTGTATTTTGAAAGAAATAGTAAGGGAAGGGGGGATTTCTCTGAGAACCTTTCCCATACCGCAAAAATAAGCAGATGTGGGCAAAAAATAGTGAAACTGATCTGTCGGGTCTTTGGCAGTGCAAGATTTCAGAGGGAATAACCACTATGGCACCCTTAGTGAGGCTGGCCCTATCCTCTGACTTCTTTCTCTGAGAACTCTTAGAGCCCATATGTAGCCTGCGTACAGAGCTCACAGCCCTAATAGAATACAGTTGACTCAGACACTAGGATGTGAGTGGGAACTGCCTTGGACCTAATGATTCATAGCAACAGGTATGTCTTCTGTCTTTGGTGTAACCTAGGAGTGTCCTTCATTTCACATAATGACTGATGTCCACAGGATGAAACCAAGTGCCAGATTCAATTTGAGTCAAAGAAGATTGAAAAGATATTATTTTATGCATCAAGTTAAAAGGTTGAAATTCATATCTACTATATATATCTGTAGATAAATCTCTGTGCCAGGTTCATTATCATGGTTGATGTCCAAATGAGAGAACAGACAGTAAATACTGAGGGATTTTTGCAGTGGCAGATAACTTCATAGAAAAAAGGGGGCTCCAAAATACTTCACTGCATGTTGGGGATTTGAATATGATTTTCATGGCAGTAGCTGCTATCATGATTGCTTGTTCAATATCCTTTCTCCCATTCTCTCTTACTGCTCCAATTCTAGCCAAAAATTAGCCCTCATTCAGCATGGGTGGCAATATTGAACCTTCCTGGATAATAAGTTAAATAAAGTAGAGCTTCCAGGGAGGTTTTATTTTTTTAATATAATTAGCATAACTGTTGCCTTTACCCTTTGTCTGCTTTTTGTCTGGAGTGTTGATATGATGCCCAAGAGTGGGATTAGTCTTTTACAATCAAGAGGATGAAAGCCACATGTTAATCAGGGTGCAGCAGGACAGAGGAGCCTGGGCCCTCAATGACATGTTCACCTGTCTGCAACAACCCTGGACCTCTTGGGGGGCAAGAAAAATAGACCTCTCTTGAGTTAAGCCAGTCTTTGGGTTTCTGCCCCAAGTGGCCAAATCCTAACTGACAGGTCCTTGAAGGAGAGGGTCCAGGAAAGCTGAGAGGAGAGGAGTAGGACATTTATGGGAGACACAGCATAATTCTGGCATAGGGGTGGGAATATATGTGACATATCCAAGGACTTAGAACAGTCTGGAGAGCCATGAATTCTGGTGGGAAAGCATCCTGTGAAAAGAGAGGAAAGGTCAGGCACATATCAAACCGATGAACTATGGAAGTGCTGTCCTTTTAAAATACGAGGAAGACTAAGGAAAGTGTTTAGTGCTAATTGACTTGATAAGGCTTTCACTGATTATAGTTTTGTTATGGAAATAATGATTTAACTACAAATCACTAACTTCTCAAATAAACTTTCATAACAGATTCCACTGTATTATCTAACGACTAGTTGATGGCTTTTTGGTGGTTTGGAAAACAGATGTTGTGTTCCTGGCACATGATGTAGATTCTGTCTTTGCAACCCACTAGTGCGAGCCTAGTGATGGTTCTGATGGATTGCCTTTTCCTCTCTTTACTGAGTTACGCTTTATCATTCAGTTGGAATCCTTCAAGAGGTTCTGCGAATCCTCGGGGGCGTCAAGTAGTGTCCTTCATCTTTTCAGTGGTTCTTTGACTTAAGCAGGCGTCAGATTTACTGTGTGTCAGGGGCCTTGTTAGTCCAGCTTCCTGGGCCTGACCCTTGAGATTTTGGTACAACTGGTTTGGGCTGATTGTTGAGAGTTTTCTTTTTTGGTACTGGGGATGGAACTCAGGGGCACTCGACCACTGAGCCACATCCCCAGCCCTATTTTGTGTTTTATGTAGAGACAGGGTCTCACTGAGTTGCTTAGCGCCTTGCCATGGCTGAGGCTGGCTTTGAACTCGCAATTCTCCTGTCTCAGCCTCCCAAAGTGCTGGGATTACAGGTTTGCACCACCGCGCCTGGCTGAGAGTTTTCATTTTTAACAAGCGATTCTATTGCAGATGGATTTCTCTGTGTCACTTAAGAAGCACTGGTCTATAGTTTCTTCTCCTCCCTTAATCCTAGTTCTCTTATGTGCCTACCTTCCAGTATTTTCCAGAAGGAAAGGAGTTTCTGAAGATGAGGATTTCATTTCATCTCCTGTAACTTTCTGCTAGTAGTCAGTAGGTTTCATCAAACAGCACACTATGTTGTAGACTCTTCTCATACCTCTTAAATATTTTTGTTTCATTGAAATCCAAAGAAATACAAATTTATTAACTAGAAAACTTGTAGAAGTTTTGGGAAGGGACAAATTAAAAAATACAAATGATCACTATTTCTCTATTTAGACAGAATCATTGTCAATATTCTGGGTAGTTCCTTTTCTTCTCTCTTTACATAAAAATTGGGATCAAATGTATTTAAAGACCATATAACATTTTTCATATCCTTCCTGTTTGAAAGGTGTCCTAGTTGGGGTCCTAATTACTAACATGAACGTGAAGGCATTCTGCTCTCTCTATGAATCTTCTGTTTGTAATAACCTTATAAACCTCTTTAAAATATTTGTGCAAATGTTTTTGTTTTGTAAAGAATAGACACACATAACAGATGAGCAAGGTCTCATAAGCAGCATCTCATAATATTCATTTCAGAAGATTCCAACAGAAGTCATTTATTTTGATTGTTTTTGGTAAATATATGTTATTAACAACTCTTGTGTCATCTGCAGTTAGTCATTCATAGTACTGTGGAATAGGGCACTGTGGCATCAGATGCACATTGTCACAGTGGTGGCGGTATAGGAAGAGCCTAGATATTCAGCTCTTTCAATCAGCCAGGAAGCTTTGGTTGTAAGCAACAGAAAGTGACTCTGACTACCATGGAATGGGAGGATGTGGGTAGCTAATTGAACTGAAGGGAAAAGCAGAAGAACTGGGCCTCAGTGAAGATGGAAGGGCAGCTCAGATTTAGGTGGTAGGTGCCAAAGGGTATTCTCCATGCTGGCCTTGGAATGAATGTGCAGCAACAGTTTTCTGTTACTGTGTCACTTCTCTAAGAGAACCACATTTATTCTCTGTTCATTTGTTAATTGCATGTGTATTGAGTACAAGGCATTTTATTTTAGATTCTAGGGTTACAGTAGTGAATAAAGCATAAACATACCTGTCATGATGGAGCTTATACTCTAGATAGAAGAGACAGACTAGCAATAGACTAACGAGAAAAAAAAACGAATGGAATGTGTAGTATGTTAGATGATGACATGTGTTATGGAGAGTAGATGACATAGGATAAGGAGGAGGGTGATATGATTTTAAATTGAGTGGCTGGAAAATTTCTTGGAAAGTGATGCCCCAGTCAAGACCTAGAGCAAACTCGGATTGATTTGCATTTTAAAAGGATCACTCTGGCTGCTCTATTGAGAGTATTCTGCAGGGAACCCACTGAAGGGGGGCCCAGAGTAGAAAAAGGCCAGTGAAGAGAAACCTGTTGCAATTTTCCAGGTGGGAAATGATTTGGGTTTAGGTGAGAGTGATATAAGGGAGATGATGAGAAGAGATTGGTTTGGAAGCTCTTTTGAAGAAATGGCTGCCAGTATTTGATGGTAGTTAGGATATGGGGCTGAGAGGAAGATATGAATCAACGATGAATTTCAGGGTTTTGTTGTTGTTGTTTTTGCCTGAATAACTTTAAGATGTACAAGCTGCAGGAAAAAACAAATATGGGGCAGGGTATGGGGGATTAAAAACTTGATTTGGACATGTTATGTGCAAGACCAGATTGAGGTATCAGAAATACGCAGCTGGATATGCAAGTAGGCAGTTGTGGTCCAAGGTGAGGTCTATGCCGAAGGTTCTCATTTGGAAGACATCAGTAATTGAATGGTATTTAGATCTGTGAAGGTGGTTGATATGTCCTTGGGAGTGAGTACAGGAAGAAAAGAGAAGAGTCTTGAGGGAGGAACTGGAAAAGGGGACTGAGAAGGAGTTACCTAATTGGTTGCCTCAGTTTGTATTATGTGGCTATGCCTTGATCTGTTATCTGCTATGCCTCATCAAACCTGTAGGCAATGGTGGAGGTGGTTCCCCAAAGTCACTATCAGAAGGAATGGACCCTCTGTACACATGAGCAACATATTCCTCTCTCCAGAACTTATTAAATATACATTTAATTCTTTTCACAAAAATATGTAAGTTGCATATCAGGATTTAAGGCACATGGATGTGGATTATATGAAGATATTGGATCCTTGTACAACTGTTTCATTTCTTAATAAACATAAACAGGAGTCCCCTGTCTTTTGAAATCTTGAAACTCTTGGTCTCCAAGGATTTAACTGCTGAATTGGATACTAGGTTGTAAACCTTTGAAGCAAAGATTGGGTCTTATTTGTCTCTGTGTCCCTAACAGCAAACATAGAGTTTGACATAGGTGAGGTGTTCAGTATTTGCTTTTAAAAAATAGATCAGTGCATGAATCATTTGAAACAACTGACACCTTTTATTTCCTTCCTGTATTGAATAGTATACTTACAAGAATACTTATTTTTAAGATAAACACCTAGATAAAACCGTCTTAAACAAGAAACCAAATGTATTGCTTTTCATGATTAAAATGTGGCAGTGGCTGGATATAGATGCGAAGCCATGCATTCATGTCTACCTCTCACTTTTAACAGTGCTTTCTTCTTCAAGGACACCATTCCCACATAGGATCTCTCCCTACCCCTGTGCCTTGGTCACAAGATAGTCACTAGCAGGTCCAGGTTTACATTTTACTGGCTTAGAAATATAGTGGAAAAGAAATATCTTTTTCCTGAATAAGTTCTCAGACATGGGTCCTATTTCTATCTCTGAATCAGTCACTGTGTGCAGGATGATGGAGTCTTTTCACTGGCTAAACCCGGTCAGGCGATCATCTGGAGTGCTGGAACCTTGGGGGAACTTCACCCAAACTGCATCAGCAATTCCTCAGGAAAATCTAAGGTGCTAATTGCACTTGGCAAAGGAATGGTATAGCTAGGAAGCAGCAGTGCCAGATTACCATTATAAGTATGAAGCATATCATAGGAGCAAGTGAGGGGAGGAAGTTCTTTGACTCTAGTGGTATCTATTCACACTGAGATGGCTGCATCTGGTTTTCTGGTCTAACCATTGTTTGGAGTGAATTGGCAAATCACAAGCAGTTGTGTTTTACCTTTTAAACTACAGAACCACTCGGACAATGCTGACAGTTTTTTTTCCCCTCCCCTCTGCACCTTAGAGAGCAGCTCCAGGCCTTACTTTGCCCTCTGCAGGCTCACAGGCTGAGGCAGCCTGGAACCCTGCCCAGAAGACACCCTGTTAAACGCAGAGATGAAGTTATCATGGGCTTGGCAAATTCTCCTCTGGATTTTTTATGGTAATACCATCAGCCAAGGAGACGAAGCAAGACCTCGTGCTTTAGAACAATGAAGCCCCTCAGTTGAACACCATAGACTTGGGGGAAAAAAGAACGACTGTAACCCTGTGGGGAATGCACTATAATTTTGAAGGTGTTGCACTCAGGAAAGGAGCCTGTGATTTGTGAAGCAAGACTAATCTGCTCATGGGAAGCTGCAGCATGAAATGAGACAAGGTGTGATAACCTGTCAAGTTCCAAAGAGAGATGATTTAGGGGGAGATAGTGGCTTGAAAATGTGAGGATGGGTGTTACTAACTTAATCCATATGATGCCTTCAAAACAAAAAGTATATTAGGGGTGAAAGGCATGAAACAGACATTATTCATTGTGTCCAGGTGAGATTTCTCCTGTGAGTTTACAAGCAAGCGTTGGCATGCTGTGCGCAGACATTTGTACAATAGATTAGAGCACCCAGATCGCCACAGATGAAAAGTAGGGGGAGACACCTTTGACTCTTTCCCTCCCCCTGTCTAATTTATCTATCTCATTTATTCCAGACAAGGACTCCTTTACTTTGTGGAAATTAGAGACATCTGTAGTTATCCAACCTGAGTCAAGCGCAATCAAAGCTCACACTGCCAGGTGTGAACAGATTGCTTGTAGGTCAGGAAGGTGACTCTTTTCCTTCCCCTCCTCTCATGGGCACCATCTCCAATTATCAAGAGGTGTTTCCCAGGAGTGGGTGGAGAAAGGAAAGAAGAATTGGTGGGAGAGGCAGATGCTGGCTGAACTGGGATGACTCATACAACTGGCAATATGCTTCCAATTCCATAAAACAGTTCCACAGCCCCTGCTTTGGATTTTAGGGCTTGGGGTGATAGTGCAGAGAGGGAACACAGCTCTTTGAATGCTCCATATTTGGGTAAGTTTCTAACTGCAATTACTCACTTTTTCTAAGATGTTCATGAGCATCCTCCAGACTTGGGAAAGACCTTCCAAATTTAGAAGACAGATTATCAGAATGGTCTGTTGCTCCTGGGAAGATGGAACTACAAGAAGGCCATAATTAGAGAGAAATGAGTATGAGGTTCTATAGTGATTCTCCTAAGTTTTGTTTTGAATTTGGAATTTTATTTTTAAATTTAAAAATTGATACATAAATCAGTCATTGGGGGAGTTTTTAAGTAGTTTAGAACCACTTGGATATGTGAACCTACATTTTCTTTTTAATAGACATTATGTTTCAAAGAAATTTTAGGTTTACATCAAAATTGAATAGAAGATACAGGAATTTCCTATATATACCTTCTGCCCCTACACATACATAGCCTCCCCTGGCATCAGCACCCCCTACAGGAGTGGTCCATGTATTACAACAACCTCCACTGACATTACCACCGTAGTTCATTGTGTACATTTAGTTTCACTCTTAGTGTTGTACACCTATGGGTTTTGACAAATGTATAATGACATGTATCTGCCATTATACACAGAATTGTTTCATTGCTCTCAGAAGCTTCCATGCTCTGCCTACTCAATCTTCCCTCCTAGCCCCTGGCAACCACTACTCTTCTCACAGTCCCCGTTGTTTTGCCATTTCTAGACTGACTGTAGTTGAAATCATACAGTGGGTAGCCTTTTAAGATTGTCTTCTTTCACTTAACAATATGCATTTAAGTTTCCTCTGTCTTTATGGCTTGATAACACATTTTAAAATAACATTTCATTATCTGTATGTTTTGTTCCCATACAGTTCTGAAATGACAGGTGTGTTTCTAAGGACGAGGGACATCACAAATGGGGCAGATCCGAAGGACTGCATGAGCCTTGAGTGCTTAGGAGCTTTCTTCCACTTGTTGACTCTGGAATGTCATTTGCTGCAGTGGTTTAGAGAGTATGGAAACCTTTTCTGTCTTTCCCCCTTTATTTTTTTTATTAGATTTCTGCTATCTTCTTTGAGAACAGACATATCAAATGGCAGGAAAAGGAAAAGAGCCTGGAATCTGTGCTTCAGAGGATCTGTGTTTGATTTTAGTTCTGCTACTTATGAACTATGGATTCTTGGGAAAACCATTCATTTTGCCTCTGCTTCTGAGCTATGGGTTCTCCATCTATAAATGGAAGACAGAGATCCCAGCTCCAGGGAAACTTTTGAGAATTAAATAGTGTGTCTTGTACCATTTCTTGATCTGCATAGTGCCTTTTCAAGTGTTAATTTAGTAATTGTTCCAAATGAAATGACTGGGTCCCTTTTATTCTGGTTTTTGGTTTCCTTCTACTGCGTCCCTCGCTATTCCAGTAATGGGGATGCAGGGCCATTTATTATATCTTCATACCCTGATGGGCACTTTTTGCTGAGCATGATCAATTTCAGGGACTGTATTTGCTCTGTATTTTTAACTCATGAATGACCTTTCCTACACTCTAACACACCCCATTAGCCCCCTAAGTCACCCACCAAACACTGGAGATCTCATAGGTGTACCTAAATAGATACTTGTTCCAAACAACCTGTACCACCCTAAACTCAATCTTAGCTGCACAAACTTCCCAGTTAATTAGTTGACAGCTGATTTTTAGACCATATCACTGGTTAAGCTGTTTCTCCTGAGTCCTTTGGGAGCAAAGCCAGTTTTGGCTGAATTTGAGGAAGCTGTTGCTTACATAGACCCCTAGAATTATAAACATGCCATAGGAGGTCTTATACCCATTACTACCTCCTCACAGAGGTCTTTGTCAACTGGGAACATGTTGATCTTTTCCTTAAGCTGTTCCATTGAAAATATAAGGCAGACAGTCACTCCAAAGACCACTTACTGTCAGATTACCATCACAGAGTTTGCCTATTAATTTTGAACCTCTCTGATTCTCATTTGAGTGTAGACCTGGATCCTCCAGTATGAGGTAACCCTATAAGGTCAGGGGCCGTGTGTCTTGTATTACTTTTGTGAGAGGAATGGTTGGAATACTTTGACTGAGAGTGGTATGAAAATGGTCCAGGGGCTTCAGAAAAGAGGTCAGAATTGATTCCTAAAAACTCAGCAGTGGGAGGACAGGATCATATCAGCAGAGCATGTGTAGACGTCAAGGCCACTGAGCCAACAATGGTTTTGGAATTTTGCAGTGGGTTTGGGTAAGAAAAGAGGTCCAGCAAAGAGAGAAATTTGAATGTTTATGGTTCCTAGTCTCTAGAGAAATGAGTTTGTTTGACCTTGTTATATTTGTTTTGAATCTTTTTCTTGGAAGTAGACATAGATATTAAATGTTTTGAGAAAGAAAATTGGAGACTCTTCCAAGAAACTATTTCCAATATTTATTCATAAAAAAGGAACTTTCCAGGTGTGGTGGCTCCTACCTATAATCCCAGCTAATTTGGGGTCTGAGGTAGGAGGATGATGAGTTCAAGGCTAGCTTGGGGAATTTAGCCAGATCCTGTCTCAAAAAGCAAACAACAACAACAATAAAGCTAGGAATCTTTTCAAAAGTATACCTGACAGATATTTAGTGTATGTCTCAACGTTTTCAATGGCAGAGGAATTCTTAATAAACAGGGAGAGTTTGTGCCATTCACCTCAAACTGTCACCTAATGGCTCTGCCCTATGGAATATTTCTTTGCTAGATATTTCTCTACTGGACACATCTCTGAGTATACTTACTCTTTCATTGGTTTTTCACTTGGAATCATTTTCACACTCCTTCTTTAGTTTGTTCCACTCCTGAGTAGATAGTAGCTTTAAAATATGGAACACAGAATTTAAATAGGGTACTTGGAGTGTGCTCAGGTTCATAATGACTTATGTTCTTTATCTGGTCACCATGCTTCTCATGATATAGGCCTGGATTGTGTTGGTGTGCCTTTTTCAGTGGCTATGTGCTTCACTGTCATTCACTTAAGTCTGTGGTCAGCTAGTGATCAAGAGCTGTTTCATGCAAGGTAAGATCAAGCCAAGTCTCCTGTTTCAGGAAAATTGTTTTGACTTTCATCATTAATTTATTAATGGCTGTGTTGACTGAGCCTTATACACTGGGATTGTTATGAAATGTAATGATTTGAAATTTGTGCAATCAAGAGAATTCAGGGTTATTTGTCATTTCATTAGCAGATACATATTGAGAAATAAAAGGCATAGTTCTGGTTTTCAAGTAATGCATCATCCAAATGGGAGGCAAAGACTAAGATTTAGGAAGTAGTTAGTGGAGACTATGAGAAATGGTAAATTGGGTTCTTTAGGCCAAAAAATGAAAAGTTAGGGTAATGATGGTGGTAAAAAGAAAAGAAGGTTTCACAGAGGCAGTGGGGACAAGACCAGAGTGAACTGGTGCAGATCACTGGGGCGAGTTTAGTTAAGAGAAGATTTGTGTGGAGTAAAAGCCCAGGGGAGAGAATGCCTACTGCATCTAACAGATGAGTGGTCTCATCTGTTAAGGCAAAAAGTGTCTGAGGAGCATGGAAAGATGGGGTGGGACCAGTTACAGGGGACCTTGCTACCCAGAGAGATGAATTTAGCTGTGAGATGAGAGCCCTGGGGGAGGGCATAGAATGGCAGAGGCACTGTTGAAGGAGGTTTAGTCTGGAAGTGGTGTTCAGGACAGTTTAGGAGCTGGGAACAGGTAATAAGGAAGCAGGGATCACCATCCTTAAAGGAGAATTTTGAAGGAGAAAAGATAGGATATATTTGACTGCATGGAGGTGCACAAGACGGGTTAGATAAACATGACTTTAGTGATGCTTGGTTGATGTGGATAATCATGGTTCCATGATTAGAGCTGAAGAGAGAAATGGTTTGGATGAAATGGAATGGTTTTGCTTTGGGCTATTTTGAGTAATGGTGTGTGGGAGGACAGCCTTCAAATGATCTGGTCCAGTAAACCATGTAGAGATGAGACCTAGGTAAATTGCCAGTGGGAAAGAAGTATGTCGACATGTGAGAAACTTGTGAATGTACTTGTCTTCCCTTCTAATGCATGCCTGGTGTTTGGCTGTGAGCGAGCTGGCAAGTGTGTGCCTGGAATGGAAATGATGAGCAAGGGCTTCAAAGTCAGACTGATACGGAATTCCAACCCCAACTCTGCCCCTGACTAGCTGTATGACTTGGGTAAGCAGTGTAACCTCTCTGAACCTCAGAACAGTCATGCGTAAAATGAGAAATAATAAGGTTAGCCTCATAAAAATATTAGGGCGTTGAATAATTTCATTTATAAAGACACGTACACTGGTACATAGTACTCCACATATCATGGATGCTGTCCTTATCACTGCTGCCTAGCTGTCTATAGTGACTGCTGTTTACCCACCCATCACTGGGACTCTCAGGAGTTTGTGCTTAGGCATTGAAGCTTTTCTGAGTGTCGGGGTCTTGCTGATAAATATTTCATCTCTCTGGAGCTTCTGAGTGGGAATAAAAAAGCAGTTGCTCTTTCCTGAGAGCCTGGTTGGAGAAAGATGCCCTCACCAGACATGGGAATGTTTGCTTTAGGCTGCCCCCCAGAATCCTCAGGTCTGACCTATTCTTGTCCTCCACAAAAGGTCTAGCTTTGTACAGCTGCCATAACACAAGAACACAGGTACAGCCCTTTCCAGGTTCTTACCAGCTGTCCCTCCCTTGCCCCAGAAAATTGTCTCAGCTCTGACAATGATGAATTTAAAATGACCATGGGCAGTGGCCAAAGCACACAGCACTAGGACATTCTCCAAATACTCTAGATCCCACACAACGTGGGCTTTAATAGCCCTCCTGTGCCAGGGCCTCCGGATGCATTTCAGGCGCTTACAGGTCATTTGGCAACAGCTGCAAGACCACATTGGAAATAACGGGCCAGCTGGTTCAAGTGCTGCCATGTCAGCAAGTGCTGCACGTGGACAAGCCAGGGTTGGTAGGCCCGGGTGTAGCATCGTGTCTGAAGGCAGCCAAGCCTGCACCAATGCAGCAAACCTGGGAAACATGCATGGAGACTCTTGCAGTTTTAGGGGGAGCCGGATTCCTTAGCCCAGGACTTCAGAGGCTGTTTGCCCTTAGAGGGATTTTTTTTTTCTCTTATTGAAGTGAATGGTGGCATGTCTGATGGTGCAACACCCTGGTGCAGTATGAAAGGCTCCTTCATATGTCGATTTTCATGCCAACTTCTTGGAGAAGGACATTGCCTGGTCCATCCCCTACCTAGCCCCCATCCATGTGTGCAGCTCTTCAGTTGAAGGACAAAGCAACCGCATTTCATTCCTTTGGACACATAATTTGAACCAGAAAGGCACTGGGCTATGTGCTGGCACCCACCAAATCCCCATGGCTCTGCTCATCCTGTCATTCCTATTTGGCACTTGGTAAGTGCAGTATTCCCTTTATGTACTTAGATGTCATTGTGGGTAACATTATGAAAGACAGATTTGCATAGGTAAGCCTCTTGTAGAGTATTTCTCTGAAAGCATTTACCTATGAGAAATGTGCAAGCCCAAAGGTAAAAAGAAGGTGGGGGAGGGTGTGGGAGAGGAAGCAAGAATTGGGTACTAGAACATATGCTTTTCAGCTGCCCTGGGCAGCCTGGAGCAGCCCACTCTTGGGGGAAGGGAGACTCTGCAGGTTGCAGTGTGGATCAGAGAGATTTATGCCCTGCACACGGAATACATATCCATGACTCTCCACGGCACAATTTTGAAAAGGTGATTATGGGTCTGACATGAAGGAATATTTTATATGAAATTGCTGAAAGATCTCTGGGCACGAAGCAATAATCACCTTAGTACTTTAGAAAGTGTTCCAATTTGTTTCTCATTGGCTTCTTGGCAGCTGGGATTTGCATGCCATTTAGCATCTGATCCTGGGCATCCTGCATGCCACCATTCTGAGCATAGGGGCTCCCCTTGAAGAAAAATGCACTGTGTTTTGGGGATATGTCTCAGTTGCTTTCAAAACGTGCAGAGACTTAGAATCTATAATTCTACTTTTTGGGATATTTCAAGGGAAAAAAATCAGAATAAAAGGAAGTTCTTTGGAAAGATGTATGTTCAAAGATGTTTATCCTAATATGATATTTTTTGTATGTGACTTTTCAGAATGTACTGCCATGCAATTGTGTGCGCATACACATTTTAACAAAGAAAAGCTGGAAAAAACTTATGTGCCAAAATAGAGGATTCCGTATTTTGAAAAGTACCACAGAATATTCTGTAGTACTAAATTAGGAAAATAAGTTGTAGAATGGAATATAATTCTTTTTTTAGTAAATGTACACACATATGTATATGGGAATGAATTCCAGAGGGACGTATAGAAACATGCAAAGATGGCCATCTTTGGTTTCAAGAGCTTGGCTGACTTTGCTTTGTAAAGTATTAGCTTGCCCGTATTTGCTGTAATAAACATGGATTAGTTTCCCTGTCTTTTTGTTCTTTTCCCACCAGGACTACTGCTCTGAACTCTGAATTTGTGCTCATGTGACCTGCATGGAGTGTCAGGTGGAAACAATTCTGTTGTCTTCTGGTATCCAGTGTGCAGTGCAGACTCTTGCATGGGCTGGAACTGCTTTTGAAAGTAGGTTTAGGTGCAGAGAAGGGCAGGCAGCTCCTCTTAAATAATAGTTGATACCATGGAAAGAAGTCATTGGTTAACTGACATCTTTTGTCAGCTGAGCCAGGGCTACCATGTCAGACTCACAAGGAGAACTTGGACCACTTTATCATTGCTGTGAATGATTGTGTTTTGTAGCTAAATGTCATTGTACCAGAAGGTGGCTTTTTTTCTTATTAAATTTGAACTGTTCATTGAGATATTGATTTCATTGGCCTTGTGAGTCTTTGGTTCTGAATCTAAATAAAGGGCTGAGAAGCTCCTTGGAATCTGATTTCTATACTTTGTCTTCCTAGTTAATAGGTTGGCCTAAATTTTTTGGTGTAAAGATTCAGGTATTGAACTAATTCATTATTGCTGTATAGTTGCCTTCAGAAGGCCCCGTTACAGATTTCTTCCTTATATGTTCTTTTTAAAAGTGGTATGAGAAGGGCTCAATTTTACAGGTACCTGCCTTCTAAAGTGGCCCTGATTTTAAGTCGTTCTTGTTACATTCCACATTACCACCCCACATCCAGAGAAATGAAGTTTGAATAGAAGAAAATGCTCTAAGATCATTCCCAAAGCAAAAATTTTTTGTCTTCTTATCATTTACTATACTAGAGAGAAATCAATTTAGCTATTTCTAAGCAAAGGACCCAATGCTTATCTTGTACAAATGAAAAATGATGTCTCAAGTATCAGACTTCAGTTTCTGTGCCACCACACAATAAAGCAATGACTGGCTACAATATGTGCATTAAAATTATAATTGGAATTTCTTTGGTATTTCTGGTGTTGCATGGGTGAGGAGTATTTCTGGGATATTTGGGCAGCTTTCAATCTTTTTTGTTTCAGATATATACTAAAGATTTTGGGTAGTTTAGTTAGCTCTTTTGCTGCTGTGACCCAAAACTCAACAAGCACAATTTTACAAAAGGAAAAGTTAATTTGTTGATCATGGTTTCAGAAATCTCAGTCCATAGACAGCCAACTCCATAGCTCTGGGTTCAAGGTGCAGCAGAACATCATGGTGAAAGGATGGGGCGATTGGGAAGCAGAGAGACAGCTTGGCTCATCTGGGACAAAATACATACTCTAAAAGCACACAGGTAAATGGATGGAGTTGGAGAATATCATGCTAAGTGAAGTAAGCCAATCTCAAAAAACCAAATGCCGAATGTTCTCTCTGATAAGTGGATGCTGATCCATAATGTGGGGGAGGACACGGGAAGAATGGAGGAACTTTGGTCACAGGGGTGGAAGGGGGGAGGGGCAGGGGGACAGTAAAGATGATGGAATATGATGGACATCATAGCCCTAGCTTTATGTATAACTGAATGTATGTTGTGATTCTATATCACATACTACCAGAGAAATGAAAAGTTGTTCTCCATCTGTGTAAAATGAATCAAAATGCACACTGCTATCATGTATACCTAAGTAGGATAAATAAATAAGGAAAAAACAAAAGCATTCCCCATGGACCCACCTCCTCCAGCCACACTCTACCTGCCTACTTTTACCACCCAATTAATCCCTATAGGGGATTAATGCACTGATTAGGTTAAGGCTTTCATAACCCAATCATTTCATCTAAACCCTCTTGCATTGTCTCACACATGAGCTTTTGGGAGATATCTCTCATCTAAACCATAAGACTGGGAAAGTGTTATATAGGGAAATAACGTTTATTAGTGGCCCGATCATGTTTTAATTCCTTGTTTCAGTCCATGTCTCATTGCAGAGTTAAGATTGCAACTTGCTGTTCTGATACTACATTGAGATGAACTCACAGAACATGCAAGTGAAGTGATGCTGCTTCTCTCAGAGCTAGCAGTTTGTTGCTCTTTTCTTTTTGTCTTACAGTAAATAAAAAGTTAAATCAGAAGTCAAATTATTTTACCTTTGCCTAATCTAGTGAATATTTAAAACTACTGGATAGAGACCTGGCTTAGAAAGAGACTATCTAATTGAGTCATAACTTTACAGATAATAAAACTGAGACGAGAGGGTTAAGGGGTTTGTCAAGGTCACACAGAGTTGCAGATCAGGTCCAGGAGCTCTCCATTGCTGTGTGGAGAGCTCTTCACTCCTGGTTGATGCTTTCTGAGAAGAGTTTTGCATCCAATTGGCTGTCAGCCCATCCTTTTTCCTTACCCTCACCCACCTTCAGCCATTGCATGGGTGGGGATGGTGTTCTTCTCTGGGCTTTTGGCCACAGCAAGGAATCCAACCACACTCTTCCTGTCTACAGTTACTGCCCAGCTACTCCCCCCAGTGGATATATCCACTGATTAGGTCATAGCTCTGATAATCATTTCACCTCTGAACATTCTTGCATTATCTCACACATGAGCTTCTGGAGGGACACCTTATATCTGAACCACAACAGATGGTTTAGGAAGGGAATCTTTCCACCTGGATCCAACAGAAAGGGCAGGAAGAGCCATACTTTGTGTATTCACATGACTCTATCACCATGAATCTATGTGCCTGTTTCCTACCTTAGGCTCATGTCCATGTTGAATCCTAATGAGTGATGCAAAATAGAAACTCACTCTGTAGAGTATAGGAAAACTAAAGCTTCTGTTGCAGCCCAACCCTTTTGGAAGTTCCCAAACAAGAAGAGAGAAGGCTAAAGTGACTCATCTACCACTGAAGAGAAGGCAGGTGAATCAAGAAACCCTTGTGATCAGTGACACTAAAAGTCGCTGACTGACATGAACTACCTTTGACAAAGAGAAGAGGACTCCACAAGAGTATTAGATCCCATTTTTCTACATCTTGAAGTAGATTTCAAATTAAACTCTATAGATGGCAATGTGATGTTAGTGTATAGATAAAAATGTATGGAAGGTGTTGATGTATAGAAAAATATACAGACTTTGTATTTTTTTCTACCATAAATTAATGTGTATGTTCTGTTGTCAAAAGTTCCACCATCCCTACCCCTCATTCTTTCTGGATGGAGTTATAGTATGGTAGATAATGGCAGATACCATGTTCTTGCCTTGGTAAAGTAGCTCACAAACCAAATCTCTCTCAGCCTAACACTTAGCACAGGGCTGCTTTGCTTTTCTACATTATTCATTGTTTGGAAAAACTGTGTTGGAAAATGAAAATATTATATATGTACAAGATATTTTTTACAAGTAATGTTTAAGTCAGTCATCAACTTTTATTCTAGATATGCTTCAACATTTGAAAGCCAAGAAAGCCAAAGATCAGAGGGGCAATATGTCTAGGGCATGCAGCCACAGTTACAGTTGGTACTTAAATGAGGAACTTGGGCTCCATTTTAAATGGTCTTTCAGCCACATCAGAGTTGATGTTCAGTTCCTATGATGGAGAAAGGGAGAAAGGCTGGAGCAGCACTCTTGTTTTACAAACGTTCAGACTAGGCATTGCTGTTAGCTTTCTCCACTGTCCATAGGTTTAAAAATACTCAGGAGTTTATCAACTACCTCTGTGATGATGAAGCTTAGTAGCAACCATGTTAATAAGACAGAGTAGGATGGTTCCTATGGCCCTCATTGTCAGCTGATGACTTTCCTAATCACCTTGGTCTACCATTATCTTGGGATCAGAGCACAGGCTGTCAGTCTGAAGGACGTAGTTTAGGTTCCCGGCTGTGCCATATGCTGGCATGTGACATGAGTTATGTTACTTAATATCTGCGAACCTCCGTTCCTTGAAAATGGAGGAAAATACGTACTTGACAAGCTGGTTGTAAGATAAAAGGAAAAAATACAGATAAAACACTCAGCACAGAACTTGACTAAATAAATAATAGATATTATTATTACTCTTATTGACAGTTCTGAGTGAGACAATGAAATAAATTGTATGAAAACCTGTCAAGGAATTTTGAAACATTTGGAATCACTAGGATCATCTATTATTCAACCATCTGAATGGTATGGTTAATTTCCATAATAGCTAACAGAGTAGTTTATTAAGAAAGGAGAAAGGGTCTCTGGCATCCAAGTTCTAGCTGGAGTAGAAAGAGCACTTGATTAGTTTTTCCTCAGGAACCTATGTGGTGGGTGTTATGATGCACCTTTGATAGCCAAAGAAGTAGACCTTTGGAACTGCTGTGTAACATGTAAGTTTGTAAAGCAGGAATTTGAACACATATTGATTTGGATTTGATAGCAGGTTGAGTACTTCTAATATCACTTGTGTGAATATCTCTATGGTACTAAAAAATAACAGCCCCCAAATCCCCCTTGTTTAGAAGATTTATCATGGTGTCAAATAATTATGAAATAGAGTCATTTGTTTAATAGAGCAATAGATCCATTGATTTATTAAAAGACAGAACTTTCTGCCAGTGTTAGGGATCCTTTAAATGGAATTGACAGTGTTGATGATTTCAAAGTGTTTATTTATGTATTTATTTAGCTTTTACAAATAAGATGCAAATTATATGCAATTAATGAGTTACACAGGGCAGAATCATAATCATGATCTCATTTTTAGCTATGTTGTTTTGCAATGAATGCAATCGAATGTGAGAGAGTTGATTGATACCAGGATAATTTATTCTGGATTAAATTTTGTGCTACATTAGTGAAGAATAGGTTTGAAATGACTATTCAGAAGAGTCCTACCTCCTCATTAGGTGGTGACCTCTCTAATCCTCAGTTTGCAAAAGGCATTCCTACTCCTACCCCTAAAGATTTAAGATATGTTTTCTCCAGCAATTAGAATTATATACAAGCCCTGATTAGTCTTCAAAACATATTAAATTTGAGATTCTCTCTTGGGGATGGATTTTTTTTTATTAGTTCTGCTCAGCCCTTTTGGTTATGTTGTGAGAAACAGCTGTATTCTCTGTTAGCGTGACATGAAAATTTTCTTTGTGAAGGACCAGAGACAGGAAGAACAACAACAAGGAAGGAAAGACAAGAGCAGAGGGATGAAGGATGAAGCCAAGTGGAAAGGTGGAAGAGAGGTGGGATTGGAAGAAAGAGAAAGAGATGGAGAGAGATAAGTCAGGAGAGACAAAGATGAAATGATGGAAAGAGAAAGAGACAGTAGGGACAATGGAGAGGGAGAAAGAGGAGAGAAATAAGGAAAGAAACCAAGAAGGCAGGACCCCAACTCCTCCTGGGCCCAGCAGGGAGCTGGCAAGAAAGAATGTGAAGCCAGAGGGACATATTATCCAGGACCAGGAGTTGAACCTAATTGTAAGCAGATTCTGCCCACCCCCTTTGGATGAGTGATGGACTCCTGGCATGTGACCTGGCTTGGCAATCTCCACCCCCTGTCCGGGCTGCCATAAGGAGATACGTAATGTCTAGAGTGATGGGAAAGTCATGCCTGCAGATGGTACAGATGGAGCTGCCTCATAAAATGACTCACTGTGAATCCTCACTGAAATCTCCACTATAAAAATGATAATGGAAAAAGCAAAAGAAAGGCTAAACAGGCTTGAAAGAAATTTGTTCCAGCTTGTGTAGCTCCCTTCAAATTTTGAAAAAGACCCTATTAGGAAATGCCAGCAAGATAATGTATCTCCTTCCCTCCCGCTAAAGCCCTCCCCCACCTCCACGTCCTTTTGACATCAGTACGGAAGTGAAAGCAGCAAGGGAAAAAGAAGAAGAGTATTGGAGGAAGATGTAAGAATTATTTATTAAGCAGGAGGGCTGATATTCTGGTGAGGGAGGGTTGGGATGCTCTTTTGGAAGAAAGGGAGTGGTGTTTTGGAGAGTGAGGAGGCAGCCTCTCAGGGAGAAGGAGAAGTTGTGTTTTGCTTGGCGTCTAGGGTAGGATGTTGCCAGAGTGGAGGGGGCTTCTAGGAGTGAGGTCAGATACTGGACAAGGAGGCATGTAGCAGAATTAGTCATAAGACCTCCGTAGCAAGATGAAGAAGATTTTAAGTCTGAAGAGCTTAGAATCCAACTTATTGGCTTTTTCAGTGTCACGCAAGACCATGATATGTCTTCATGTGATCCTAAATATAGCTCAATTTTGTGGATACAAAATCTGCCAGAATTTTGAGGTGATTACTCAATGGAAAGTCTTATGACTTCCATCTCCTCATGTCCCCTGGCAGAGCTGGGACTGCTTTAGGTGCTAGCTAAAGCAGACTTATAGGGTGGAGAGACGGGTATGGTGGCATCTCAGACTCTGAATAGCACTTGGGAGCTGGGTGCAGTAGATCTTCATGGAAGGAGAGGATCCCAGAGTGGGGTACATCTATAGTACTGATAGTGAGTGTAAGGTGGTCAGAAGCAGTGTGTATGAATAGTGTGCATAGAGACAACTGCAGGTCAGAATGGTCCAGGCAGCCAGTGAAGTTATGGGTCCCTTACTAGTGCAGTTGGAGTGTATGGAGACTTCAGTGCATGATTCCAAAGGGTGCAGAGCCCATTGCCTAGGGTGTGCAGCCTGACTGACACACTTAGTGGGATGCTGAGGGTAGGAATGCCCTGTGTATGGGTCAAGTTTGGCTTAGGGAGGGGATTGTAGGAAGGGCCTGGTGGCAGGTATGAGCCAGGGAGCTTGCAAGGCTTCCTAGGTTCCTTGGCTATAAGCAGTTGCCTTAGTTCTTGATTCTGTCAGATTGAGTGGAGGCAAGCATGCTGATGTCCTTGTTGTTCCATCCTGATGGGCTCAGGAACTGGGCTAGGCCTGAGATCTCCCAGGTGTCGACATTGCTTCTGAGGGTGGATGGGGAGGATAGACTTGGTTGTTACCCAACGGTGGTTTGAGTAGTGGTGGACATGTTAACCCACATGGAAGACAGAAGTCTTGGAAGAAGGGCCGGAAGAGAACAAGAGGCTAGAGAGTTATTTCCGGGGGCTGAAAGGGCCATAGAGGGCAGAAGACAGGCTAAGGTGGCATTCATGCCTAGAGGGGTCTTGAAAACAAGACAAGTCTCCCTCATAGCCAGAGCTTTTGTATAGTTTCAGTTGTGCTGAGGGCCAGTTTCCCTGTCTCTGCCTGCCTTTGTCCTCTGGGGTAGAGCAGGTGTGGGGAACACTTGCTGAAGGCTGTGGTAGAGCTGAGAGAAGGAATGGCAGTCCTGGGGAGACAGATCTTCACATCCTCTGATATTCAGCTCTACATTTTTTCTAATTTTCTTGGAAATGTGTTTTAAAATATCTTCCTCCAATGAGACTTACACATAAAGGAGAGACTGTTCTACTTAAGGATAGATTAAAAGGTCTCGCATGAACTGATTTCTTTATTATCTAATAAAATAATTAATTGACTGTGTCCTGTATATACAGGATACATTTTTATTTTATATGTTCATAAGTAATACTAAAATGAAATTTAAAAGGTATATTAAATATTCCTTAAATTAAACCCTATAGTGACCTTTTCTTTGGATGGTTGCAAAGAACATACTTGATTATTTCTAGTTATAGCATAGGGTACATATTGGCATTTTGAATCATGGATGTCTCTGTTTAGATACAATTCTGTATGGTTATTTTTGTCATTGTCCTCCCAGTTTAGGAGGTGGTTATGTTCATGTGGATGTCTTCCTTGGATGTGGAAGCCATCTCTTGGGTTCCCCCTCTATAAATGAACCCTCATTTCTTATCAACCTTGGTCATCACTGTAAACATAACAACTACCGTTAAAATTTGTATCATTTATGTTTCTAGATTTAGATAGATTCAAAGTTGGAAAATTTAGAGTTACTTAAAGAGTAAAAGTCCTTAGAGGATATTGACAATATTACTGATGCTATTTCCTATGCAAAGGTGTGATTGGAAAGATTGGTTTTGCTCATCCTTGTTTGCAGATAGCACTTTGAGACCACAGGGGCTACTTCTGTGTGGCCCACCTCTCAGCCTCACTTACATCCCACCTCGCACAATTAGACCTTTGAACCCTTTGGTCCTTATGTTTTTTGCCTCATGTGAATGCTTTGTGGCATCTTGAAAATGGTTGACTCACATGTCCTATTTCATAAGTGAGGTAATATTTAGGCACAATTATGAGAGTTATAAGTGAAGAATAGAATTAATAATTTACTAAAAGTTTTGGGATAATCATCTGAAATTCATGTCTGGTTCTTGAAATAAATAACTTCTAGAAATAAACAATTATATCAACATTCTTAGGGAAAATTCAAGTGCAGGGCCATTATTCTATGTTTTACTGTACTTACTCTATCCAGAAATCCACCTTCCTATTTCTGCTTCACAGCTTGTTTATATCACATTTTAGATCTTATTTTCTAGCTAATTATATCTGTGGTTGAGGCTAGACCAAGCTAAGCCCGGGACTGCATGCTCTGCACACCTGCTACCCTAAAGATGGGCCCTATTAGGATGCCCTTTTGTAAATACAGAGGAGATGTTGTATGATTCTTCACACAATGGCCTTATTGGTGTTCAGGAATAGTTCATGTTAAATGTTCTGTCCTGTGTCTGTGAGCACAGTGAAAATTGTTAGAGTCTGTGTCCCCAATTTTAATTTAGAAAACAATTCATACTTTTCTCATCTTCCTAATCCTCTAGCTAGGCTGGCTGAGTTGTCCCATGATGCCCCAGCTGGCCTGGGCTGGCTCTGGCTTCACTCTGCACCTCTGTGGTCCTTCTCACCCTGGAGTTTCAGTTTGCTTCCTGGTCTCTACCATTAGCTTTTAGGGAGGAGTGGTCTTGGCTTTGGATAGGAATAGATAACTTGGGGATTAAGACTGTTTAAGTTAGAAAGATAAAACCTTTCTCAGTGACCTTGTTTCAATCTCCTTATTGTATATCTGGGCAGTTTGGGTTAAATACTTGCCTTGGCTGAGGACTGGAGGAAATCTCCAGAATGCTTTTAAAACCTCCCTTTTCCCCTGCACTAGCCTGAGTTAACAATGGTAGGTGAGTGCCAGGCAGTGCTTTCCTTCCCTGTTACTTCCAAGAGAGGATACGGTTATGCTCCTGATGTTTCTCTTGATGGACCCGAAAAGCAGAGTTACCTTGCTTTTGTAGGTTTCTGACTTATAGACTAAATCTACCCTTTTTTTAAAAAAAACTTTTGCTCATTTATATATAATTTAAAATATTTGGAGTTAAGGCAGTCTTGCTGAAGATTTTCTTGTAGCCTGTTTTTCCATTAAACTTTTATTTAGTACCCTCGTAATACCTTTGTTTTTCTGCTTGTAAAAGCAATATGGAAAAGCATAAATAATTTATTTCTTTATGCTGATTCCTAGAAGTAAAAATACTGGGCTTCATGTAGAGCATAAATATTTTAGAGATTCTTAATATACTTAATGTAAAATTATATACTAAAAAGTTTGCATCAATTCACATCCTTGACAACTGAGTAAATGAATGATTTTTTAAAATTAGAATCAATATTGTTATTATCATTAATAAAATCTTTGCTAACTTGATGGGCAAAATGATTACTGCATTTAATTACTAATGAACTTTAACAAAATACATAAATAAGCAAATAAATATGTATTTATTAGCCTTCTGCTCCCCCCTAAAGGATAGAAGTGTAACATTATTGAATACTGAAATATAATTATCCTTTCCTGGTTTCCTTTTTTGTTTCCTGTTATTAGAAAGTTCTTCTTCATGCAGAGGTCATCTATATTTTCCTTTAGAATCTTGTAATTATTTCATGTGAAAACAGATTTCTTGGTCTGAATGACATCTATTTTAATATGATGGTGTAAGGTAAGGATTTAAATAGATTTTTTCCTTAAAATCAGTGATCAATTTTTCCTAGCACCTTAGTTGTAAACAACAGAGTCTGCTCCAGCTAATATAAGCAGACACGGGCTCACAGACTCACTGAGCTTTGGGGTGACCTTCTAGCAGTGATGATCAGAGCTGTGCCACAGCACTGGTGGTGAGAGGAATCTTCCAGCTGCCTTCCCTGCCACCTGGACCAGTAACACTTTAGGGCAGGTTTCTTCTTATTTTTGAGGAAAAATCTCATATGACTACATCTGAGTGGGAAGGGAACTTTTCTGGAAATTATTTGGGGAATGAAATCCTCACAGTGTGAGAAATTATCAAAATACAGGGAGAATGGGCATAAGAGTGAGTGAGTGCATGTGACAGACATGTGACTAATCCAACTATCCCAGCATTTTTCACCACTGCTTAGTGATGACAAATTCCTCACTCACATGTTAAATTTGTGTTCAGAACAAGTAGATATTAATAGGATCAGTTTTGGTGTAAGTAATTAATTTTTTTGATGATTTTATAATCTTGTGCTCACACAACAATTTTTAAAATTTTTTTTGTATATTTTACCCACCACTAATGTACAGTGCACTTATTTTTCAGTTATTAGTTGTTCTTGCCTAATTAATCTTCCAGATGAACTTTAAGATTGTTTTATCAATTTACAAAAAGTAAGTTAAATTGGTATTTTGACAAGCACTGCAGTAATTTGGCAAGAATTGGCCTTGTTAAATACTTATTCTTTCATCTAACTATGTGGTATATATTTTCATTTAGTAAAATAATTTTTATTTAGTCAAATAATTTTATTGTTCCTCAATAAAGTTTTGTTTTATTCATAAATATATTTACATTTCCCATTAAAATTATTCCCAAGTATTATATATTACTGTTAGCCTGAATAGAATTACTTTTCCTTTTCTTTTCTTTTCTTTTTTTTTTCCCTCCTGGGCAGGAAAGCCATTAGATTTTTTATATCTATTTTGTGTTAGGCACTATAAAAATGTATTAATTCTAAAAGGCCTTAGTTAATTTTGTTTTTTTTTTTTTTTAAGAATACATGGATATATGCTAATAAGAGTAATTTTGGGACATGATAAAGCAAACAACTAAAAGACATGAAAAATGATTTATATATAATTAATTCAATAAGTTAGGTGTAAAAATACCCTGGAAGGGAAGATGGTTCTAATATTGTAATAATACTTGCATTCCCTCTATATGGATATTCTAAGTAACATGTGTAAATCTGGTGATTTATAGCATCCAGATATGCTCTGTAAAGTCAACCACATGCCTTAGTTTCCCTGTCAATCTGCACCACATGCCCAGACACACATGGTGTTTCCTCCCCAAATGCAAACTCGACATTCAGATTTTGGGTAGCAACACATTAATTCAAGTAGATTGATGCCTCCAGGAGTCTCTGTGGCCCTGCCTCCTCATTGCTTGCTGAGGAAAGGATTTCATAAATGAAAACAGGCCAGGGATTACTCTGTTCTGTCTCCCCCCTTGGAGCCTCTTTCTGTCTTTCCACAGCTAAACCAGGTGTTTGGAGAACCGTGTTGATGCAGTTTGTGGAATGTTACACTTGGAAGGTAAAAAAAAAAAATCAGTAAATAAGCCCAAACAAGTGGAAGGAATTTGGTGAATGTTTGCTTTTAAGACATCAGAGACTCAAAATGATCCTGTCTCTACCAGGACAGCTAATGACTAAAAAGGGGGCATTAGTGACAGAATTTCACTGAAAATCCATAGGAAGATTAATGCTTAGGGTTTATAAAAGGCATCATTGGATAATGGTATTAATTCCATAGGGGATAAAATACAGAGAGAAATAAACATGTCCTGAATATGGATAGGATCCTGCTTGACAGATTTTCCTTTTAAAATGTTAATGTGTTCATTTTTACTTGTAGCCTTAACAACTCACAGGCACCCACATTCCTTGGTTACTCATTGGCCATCTAGCCATATGAAATAGTATCACTCACTGTCTGGAGTACAGATAATGAAGATGAGTGAACTTGAATGAATCTGCTTTCTGGCTCATTCTGAGATCCATAGGAAGGTGGGATTTGAGGGTATTTTTTGATGTAACTGAAGGTGCTCTCTGTTTCTTGAGGCTTTCGGCTTTTGGGACTGTCTTGTGACTGGTTATTATAGGGCAGTTTGCAATGAACTTAGGACTTTACCTCAGGTTCTGCTCGTTACCTCATATTCTGGTCAGACATGGATCCATGTGATGGGATTTGGGGAGGCCTTCTGTTGACATGAGGATGTGTGTTAAGTGAAACATATTAAAAGGCCAAGGTGGAAGCTTTCTTAATACTTGAAGGATTACAGGATATTTGAGGTTGAGGGAGGTTGCATTTATAGGTGGAAATGCGAGGAATCCTGTCACATCTTGAGGGGGCTCTATAGGGTTTGTAACCTTCTCCAGCTGGGCTTCAATATTAGAATCCTTAAGCAGCCTCTTTCATGCTCACCTTCAAAGCCTGCTGGGCCTGACTGTAGAGAGAAGCCACTAAACAAGGCTCCTCACATTTCTTGCCAATCTGGCAAAGACTAAGAGCATGTGATTGCTGAAAAGTTAAGGGAAAAAAAATCAATTTGATGGAGTGTGGGTATCTTGATGTGTGAAAAATTTTTAGAACATATGTGTAATTAACCATTTTTGCCTTTTAAGAATGTTGTGAACTGATCTGGAAGAAAGGACATCATCTCCTTAAAGCTTACAGCTCCTTTTGGGAGTGAACAAGAAGTCTGCTAGAGCAATGATGAAGAGGCTAATTATTCACTAATCAGTTAATTCTTCTCGTTATCAACTTTATGAGGAAATACTGCTTTTTTTTTTTTTTTTTTTTCCCAAAAGGAAAACCAACTTTCTCCTGCTTGATAATGACTGTGGGGGTTTTAATACAAGGAAAGGTAGACCAAGTTTTTCCAAATTTGCAGAATAAGGTTTCCTGCTTTTAAAATCTTTTCTTAAATATTTTTAAAAAATTAAGTAATGGTAGATTAGTTATTTTAAATTAATTAATATAATAGGAAATTATGTTTTCAAGTAGAAAATGTGTGCAAAATAGGCTTGTTCAACTCAGGTATCTGTCTTTTGATAAAGCTTTTATGTTTGGATCACAAGGTTCAGATACTACCATTCTCCTGTGGTGGTCAAGTACACCTGGGGTGGCAGAGTACAGCAGAGTAGAAACTAATCTATCTGCAGAAATTAAATGCAAGTACTAAAGGCAAAGTCACATTCCTTGTGATAATTTTTTTTTCCTCTCCTTAAATTAACTGCTGAGAGCTGTGTAGCTCTCAGTCTTTTTGAGAGACAAATTTGTGCTAATTTGTTTCCTATTCCCTTCATGTATGGTCCCTTTCCTGGGGGAAGTCAAAGGCAGTGGTAAAAGTGAAAAAGGAACTTCTCCATTCCTCCTGGCTTTGTTCTCAAAGACCAAGCTGATAGGAGGGTTTCAAGTATCTGGCAAGGAAGAGAAAAGTAGGAAGTGGTTGGCAGGAAGAAGCAAAGTGGCTTAGCAAAATCAGGGGCTCCTAGAAGTGTCGGCTGCAGATTAGAAGAATATTCTTTGAGGCTGGATCAGGGAAAGGAAAAAGATCCCCAGGTCCTAGAGACGTGGGGATCTTGATAGCATCCTGCAGAGGAGCAAGACCTGTGAAGGTGTGTCTAGGTAGATAAGACCAGAGTCAGTCCCATGGAAACCAGTGTTATTGGACCATGCAACAGCAGTGAGAAATTGGGGCTCAGGGAGCCACAGGGACAAGCCAGTGGCCATCTCTTGGCTAAACTATGTAAACAAATGACTGATTATCAACAAACCCTCTCTCCTCTGTGCCTTGGAACACAAATGAAGGAAAGAGGAGTGACCACAGAACAACTGAGATTGTTTCCTACCAGCTTAAATTTGAAATTGACTTCTAGAAAAGAAAGATGTGTTAAGTCTTTCAGATTTGAGTTTTTTTTTTCCAACAGAGATTGATGTCTACAACAGTTGTCTAAATGAATCAGTTATCACCCTAGTGGAAACTATAAAATCATTTTGGGTATGAGCACAGTTTGAGAATGACTTTCCATACAATTCAGTCCCTGAGTCAAAGTTACTCTCACTGGTGGGAGCAATGGTGAGAAAAGTATTCATATGCCATTTAAGAGAACAGTGACCCTGGACATTTAGAAATACAATTGACATTAATTTACTTCATGAAAATAAAGTTACACCCCTGTTGACTTTCATTAAAAGCATCAGTTAGGGGCCCAGAAAGAAACAGGTGGAACATTCAAATTGAAAAATTTGAGAGACTAATCAAAAGGGATTATGCACTACAGGACAGTTAGGGAAAGTGAAGAAGGCTGGCAGTCACCCGAGGCTAATAACAATGCTTTTCCAATTCTAGGTCTGATGGGGCAAGGGAGCATGGTGGTTATTAGATCCCACTGAGAGAGGGAGAGAGAGAGAGAGAGAGAAAGAGAGGAGGAGGTATGGAGGAAGCAGAGGGGCAGAGGGAGGAAGAGGAGGAGCAGGAGTGTGAGAGCAAGCTTTATGACCAGGGCTGCCTATCAGGAGTTGTGGCTTTCAGTAGAGAGATGTAGTCAATCCACTGGGATTGGCAGGGAGGGAGTGGGGGAATACCTCTTCTCAAACTTGTTCTTTCCTTTATAGTTTCCTACTGGTGACTTTTGTTTCCCCCTCCCAAATCCAGCAGAAGACTGGAGGACAGTATAGATCAGCCTCCTGAGGCATGGAGCAGAGGAGGAGAGGAGCACAATAACTATTAGAGGGTAGCAGTGATAATGACCACCGCACAACCAAGTTGAAAGATGGTCAGCTCTCGTTGTAATATTATATTAGATTACTAGATTAATATTAGGATATTTAAAATTTTTTCCCTGCTGCACACAACATAGAGCAGGAATAACTAACTTAAAGTGAATTAGAAGTAAAAAAAAAAAAAAAAAAGAGTAAGGATGCCATCTTAAATTCTACAAAAGTAGTGGCTTGAGATAGTTATTTTCTACACGGTCTTTGCTTTAATTGCCTTTTCATGTTAATCAGTTTTCTTTTGTTTGTTGGCGAACTCATCTGGAGCCATTTGTCATACTATAGACAGGGTTGGACTTGGAATGGTTATATGGGCATTATATTTGAAGGAAACCTAGTAGGATAAACAGTTTCTGGGACAGACTCAGGCACAGCTTTCCGTGCTCCACAACTCAGAGAGGGTTGCACTAGAGAATACATGGAATCCACATCTTACTGGTTCATACATGTGAGTGGAGACCCCCAGAATTGCTTTACACTGGAACTGGCTGCTTTTTGAGAACTTGTATTAAGTCATCTGATGTTCAACTGATTTTTTCTATAGAATGAGATTATTACTAAATTTAACTTCAACGTAAGCCTTGAATAGTAACCATAACAAGAGATATTTGTTGAAAGCTCACTGTGTTAGATTTTATATTAAGTGCTTACATGTGTGAGAATCAATATTATGAAATCAAAATAATCAGTCTCATTATTATTTTTACTTTAATGAAGGAAGAAAGCAAGTCTCAAAGAGGCTCAGTGATTTACCTGTGTTTTCTCATTCTGATAAATTTTAAAAGTGAAGTCACCTTTTTTGTGCCCATCAGAAGCATGATTCCTTGGGATTACATGTTTTAAAAATGTAGGTGAAATATCCACATGTGGACTAGTGACTACCTCTAGCACCTCCTCACTGAGTGATGTCAGGATGTCAGTTACAAAAGCAAGGTGGAGACAGCAATTGTTAAGGTAGGCCTGGTGTTCATTTAGCCTGTAAATGAACTGGGTGTTACTGGAATATGAAAGAATGTTTTTTGTTTGTTTGTTTGTTTTTTTACTGTTTATCTATGATCACTGAGGGGATGGTGCATCGGAACTGTAATTCAAATATTGTTCATGAAAGACAGTCACACTTCTAACTCCTGACCTTTTCTGTAATTCTGTTTTGGCTGGTCACTTGCCTTTTTTATACAAGACAGGGAGGCTATGAACAAGACGTAAATAAATGGTCAGCTAATCAAATTAGAGGGTAATAAAAGGGTTAAGCTATAGCAATACCCCAATGTAATAAACAAAATATGTGAATAACTAAATAACTAATGGATCCTGCAATAAGGAAAGAACTGAATTCACCACAAAGCGATGTATCACTATGGTGGTTGCTTCTTCTACCTGTGATGGTACTGGATGGGTGACGTATTTTCAATATGGTGATGGTTTTACCACAGAGCTGGTGACCAAAGTACTAAAAATCTGACAGAGCTGCTAAGGGGCATTAGAATATTCCAAACACCCTTCTTTGCCTGTCTTCCTGTTCCCTGTCTTAGGTTGGGCTTCATGGAAGTAGAGACAGAGATGGGAGAATTGTGTGTAATTGATTTATTGAGGGTTTTAGGAAAAATCAGTTAGCAAGTGAGGGAAAGGGGTGGGGCAGGGGAGGAGCTAAGTGCAGAGGGGCTTCAGCTGGAGTGTAGCATTAGATTGGATCACTGGGGCTCTGGAGGAGAGTTGCATGACAAGGTCCTCTCAACCAGAGGCAGTTTGGGTGGGTTTCTGACCCCATATCAATCAGACATTGGCTGTGGGCTGCACCTGGGTTAGGAGGGTGAGGTTTAAGCTCCTGGACATTTTCTGGCAAGATGGCTTCTGTAGGCCAAGGGCTTTTAACCAGGGGAAGGGGCAAAACTCATAGGCACTAATGTTGGTGATGGATGCACAGGCCTGGGAAAGGGGACCTTCCAGATTGGAGCAGCAGCATCTACTGCACTTTCATTCTTCCACATCACTTCTGGTGACTTGATTTTGGACTTCTCAGCCTCCAGAATGTGAAGAGTTCCTTGCAAAGTTCCTTGAATAGGAACACCCTGTGGGCTTTGCAAGGAACTTTGAAGAGTGAAAATTTATACAATTTTCGTTGTATAAATTGCCCAGCTTAAGCTGTTCTGTTTTAGCAGCATAAACTGAGAGAGCTTCCTTCCTAACTCTTCTATATTGCAGACAGATCAAGATTACCTGAATAAAGGTCTCAAGTACATCAGTGTTTTACATGAAGTGAGGGTAAGGATTGCTTTGTGAAACTTTATTCTGCGTGTGCAGCATGTGTGAGGCCATTTTGGAAAATGTATTTCTTATTGTGGATGTAGTCAAGAAAGTCTGAAAGCTAGGTCCTCCATGGAAGACAGATTAGAGAGGCAGATATTTTTGGTCTTAGTTGCGTAAACAGAGCATATACACTGACTCCAACTTCACGTAGGGAGGATCTGTAATGATTGCTCTTACCTCAAAGCAGATGGTTGGAAATAGGAATGACTATAATCCTTTATTCTTTACACATTTATTGAGAACTTCAGTAGTGTATTTCCCCTCTATCCCTCATTCTCTATCCCTGCCACATGAATTTTCTGCCAGACAAGTTCTTCTACACGTGTAAAACCTCATATTTAAAATGAGACACCTTTAAGGATAAAGCTTCTCTCTCACTTTTTTTTCTTTTAAAAAACCTGTAGTGGAGGGAACTCTGCCTTGGGGAGATGAATGACTCATCTGATTGGTAAATTTTGGAAGAATAACTGGTTGTGCTTAACTCAGCTTTCTTCCCTTTCTGTTTAGGAACATGCGTTTGTGCAGAGGACATGATTCCTCTGCTCTCATGCCAAATAGTGTGGAGGAGCCTCCCTCATGGAGAGGGACCTCAGAGCAGCTTTGTCATGACTAGGGGAATAGACTTATATCTTTTTAATTCTGGGGATTAGTATTAGCAACTCCATTTGCCTCCAAGAATCATTTATGATAAAAACTCTTACAAATATGAGTACAGGGAACTTTCTTAATCTGACTGAGGGAAATTACAACACTTGGATCAAAGCATTGCAGTTGGTAGTGGAATGTTGAGAGCTTTCCCATTGAAACTGACAGCAGGACAAGAATACCCATCATAACCATTTCTACTCAACCTTTTGTGGGATGTTCTCGCTAGTGCAGGAGATATCAACAAAGCAAAAATCAAAGATCAGTATTGGAAGTGAAGATATAAAGCTGTCATTATTTAAGATGAAATAATTGTGTAAACAACAGAAAATAGTTTTTAAAAAAATTTTTTTAGTTGTAGATGAACACAAATATCTTTATTTTATTTATTTTTATGTGGTGCTGAGGATTGAATCCAGTTCCTCCCGCATGGGAGGCAAGCGTCTACCACTGAGCTACAATCCCAGCCCATAGTTTTTGAATAAGTTATTAGAGTTAATAGCAAAGTTCTTCATGTTATATTAATATTCCAAAGTCAGTTGAATTCCAAACTACAGCAACCGTCAGTGAGATGATGCAATTTCAAAGTATTATACCTTACAATAACTACAAAACAATCAAGTTCACAGCAATCAATAGAAATGAAGTTCAAGCTCTGCATCAAGAAACGTATGATACTATTAATAGAGATTTAAGCCCTAACCAAAAGGAGAAATGTTTCATATGGTTGGGTAAAAAGACATTAGTACCTTTCGTATTTCTTCAAAGATTCATAGTGATTACAATCATCACTACGTGTTCCTTTGTATGTATTGTATATTTCAAAATAAGCATAACTTTGATCATAGTTGGCAGGACTCAAGATGTTGTGGGAGGATTCCACAGGCAGCAGATGACATTTGGTGAGCACAAGGGAGCAGAGTGTGGTCTTTCTCTGTGTAGATCATGAGCTACAGCTAGCAGCAGCTTTGCTCACTGTCACCCATGAGCTCTTTCTAGTGAATCTTGCTCTTTCATAACCTGTGATGGATATAGCTCTTGACAAGAGGAGGAAAACCATGGATTTGATTCTGAAGGAATCAGCTGTGGAACGAGTAATAGGAACACCCTGTGGGCTTTGCAAGGAACCAAAGAGAAAGCCACAAAGGAAGGGCCTTTCACATTCTTCTAGCAAAAATGGAACCATGGTACATTCTGACATGTTTAGATGTTACAAAGCGTCCTGGGTTGTCGGGTGGTCATAGCTAATGTATGGCTCTGACTTGTGTTATGAGTCCTTTTATTCCTAATAACTGAAGTTCCTGTTTCCTAATAACTTCCATGTTGAATAAGCTTTGGTGGCTGAAATGTTTCCCCAATGATATGTCCCTGTGTACTGATGTCCTGAAGGAGCCCTCTTGGATGGGGAGAAAAGGGTGATATTTCACATACAGTACTGTGAGTGTTATTAGAATTTAGTATTTGATTTTTCTGCCAGATATTCTTGTGTGTGAGGAAGCATGGGCTTGATCACATCTGACTTTGTCCATGGGCAAACTGTCACTGGTTGTCTTTGTTGCTGTCAAGAGGTTCTTGAGAACTGTTGGGCTGGAGGCTGCTTGGAAAAATACCTGAGCCCTTACATAACCCCACCAGGTGATGTCAGCAAGGGCGACTGAATCTTACTAAGCAGCTGAAAACATGCTGAAGGCATTCTGGAAAAAATACAACCATTGTACAGTGTCCTTATGTAAGTCACAGCTATTAACTAAACATGAAAGGCCGAACTGTCACACAGCCAACCTCTTTCTGAGCTGCGTATTTCTGATTTCTCTCAAATGCATCTTGAAAACTGTGGCACTGAACAGAGAACAGCACAGCTCTTGTTGCTTGGAGTCAGTGTTCTTGAGTCTTTCCTGTTCTTTCTGTGCCTGGGAGGAGTGGACACCAGCTGTGTGTCTGGAGGGACTGTTCTCCTGCCAAATGCTTCCTTGCTCATCTGGAGGGATAGGAGAGTGACTGACTAACCCTGCGGGCTCTGAATATGGATGGGAAAGTTGAGAAGCCACTTGTGAACAGTTGGCGCATTGGCACTATCAAATAAGGGAAGAGTGCAGGCCAGAGGCATTCTTTTCGTTTTGCTTAGTTGGATTGGAGGCTGATGAAGAAGTAGAAAGTTCACGTCTTGTCTTTTCTGGGACCCAGGCCAGCCTGGTGGAAGACTGATCACAGGGAGAGGGTTATGACATTCTCAGGAACTCGGAAGTGGCATCTGCTCCTCAATTCTCATTTGCTTACCCCAGGAATTCAGCCTATTTACTGCCTCTCAGAAATGAGTTTGCCAAACATTAATGTGTTTCTGTTTTTCACTCTTTCCTATGTTCTGGTCAAAATCATTGCCAAACTATTTTCTATTTCTGTAGAAAAGTAAATGTTAGTTAATGATTTTTAGTTTTGAACATGAGAGAAAAGATGGTAAATCTAGATCTAAGCTTATTCTTTACATTTCAGACATTTTTTTCTTGAACAGTGTATTGATCCATTATGCTGCTCTGTATCTACTTTTCAATAATTAAGGAATTTTTACAAAATCACATAATTATATTAATAGATGAGATCAAATTCACCAAAAAATTCATAACAGCCAACTGCTTTTCAAGTGAGAATATTATGTTGCTGTAATCTGTATGTACATGAATATACTTTTCAGATAATATAATTTTCCATGTTGCTGCATAGCCTTCTATCCGTCACGTAAAATAGAAAATATTGACATTAAAAACAAGTGATTAAAAAGTTTAAGTGAGCATATCTGCATATTTTATTTCAGTCTATTTTTAAAATCCATGCTCTAAAAACACCAGGCAATTCAATATTCTGTTTTTGGTAATTAACATAGGAATTTTTGGTACTATTACATAATTGTCATACATATAAATGTGAATGGTTGTATTATATTTCACTTAGTAGATTTACCATTATATTTAAGCATCCATCAATTGTTGATATTTAGAATATTTCCTCCAGTTTGCCATTTTAAAAAGCTATTCTAAATATCTTCTCTCATGTATTTTTTTTTTTCAGTTGGATTGTTTCTCTGCAACATTAGTGGGTCAAAGGCTAATCAATTTTCTGGCTCCTCATGGCTTTTGCCATATACCTTTCCAAAAATATTGCACCAGTTTATATAGCTACAAACATTATACAATACAGCCAGCTTCACTCAATTCTTAGCATGATAATTATGAATTTAATAGGTGTTTTAATTTTTATTTATTAAATTTATAGTGAAATTTATTTCTTAATATGTTTCTTAATGATTTTCCCACTTTGAAAATTATCTGCTTGCAAAGTTCATGTTCTTTGTCCATTTCATTTTTAGAATGGAGTTTTCTGATTGCCTTATATGGAAGATAAAGAGATAAGAGGGAAATATAAATTCCAAATAACATGATACAAATCTGGGTCAAAATAAAATCCACTGAATGCTATCTACATGTGACCCAGAATTAAAAACATAAGTGATAGTCAACAACAACAACAATAATAATAATAATAATAGCAGCAAGTGTGTAAGTGTCAGAGACTGGAATTTTCTGCCTACTTTTCCATCTCCCATCTGTATTGAGTTCTGATTTTGTTGGGGAGTGGCAAGGTGTCCAGATTAAAGCCTTATTTCTCACCTACCCTGGGTGATCATGTGATGTAGTTCTGACCCATGAGATTGAGCAGAAGTTGTTGGGTGGGACTGCCTGCAGACTCCTTGAAAAAGAGGTCAACTAAGATGTTTTCCCTTTTTCTTTCCATCCTGGACTGTGAACAGGAAGGCTAAGGCTGCAGTGGCCACCCTGTGACCATAAAGGGAAAGGCAAAAAGCTACAGAGACCTGGACACTGATATTCTTGAGCTGCAAGATTAAAACCAACCTCCAATGACATCTGGACTGACTTTATGAGAGAAACAAGTGCTTGTTTGTTTAAGTTAGGATTATGTGGGTTGCAGTCAGATGGAAATCCTGAACATCAACATAAAATTCAAACTGGACAATAAGGATTATTTTATATCTGTATTTAATCCATAATAATCCATAGTGTACATATATCAATTATGAGTCTGCAGGTATGACATCATGTAGGTGCACACGGGTCTGAATCTTTGTGTCACCCCAAAATTCCTGTGTTGAAATTCTAGTCCCCAAGTTGATGGTATTAGGAGGTGGGGCTTTTGGGAGCTGATTAGCCCTTTGAGAGGGCTGTGCCCTCATCAGTAGGATTAGTGTCCTTACAAAAGAGTTCTGAGAGCTTCCTCACCCCTTCTGCCTAAGAAGTTATAGCATAAAGGCTACCATCTGTGCACTAGGAAGCACGTCCTCACTGGACACCAAGTTACTGACACCTTGATTTTGGACTTTTCAGCTTTCAGAACTGTGAGCAATAAGTTCCTGTTGTTTATAAGATGTCCAGTCCATGGTATTCTGTCTGCGCTGCCTGAATGCATAAGACAACAGACTGGAATCATAAGACAACAGACTGGAATTTTTTTTTTTTTAAGAAAAAAAAGTTGAAGAAGAAACTTGTGGGATCATGGTTGGTTCTTTAATATGTCCTTATTTGACAGATTAAGTAGCTGCAAATAAATAACTTTAGGAAGGATTTTAATAAAATAGAATATTTAGTAGGAACTATGTTGAATATACTAAACCCTATAGGCAGAAAGTCCACTTTCTTTTTGATCTTTTTCTTTGGTGGGGAGGGTTGCTGGGGATCAATCCCTCGGGCCTGCTAGACAAGTGCTCTACCCTTGAGCTATACCCCAGCCATAGTTTTTAGGCATCTAGTAACCATACTAGGTTAGTGAGGTCAGTGTTACCTTTCTTAACATTAAAAATTATTTGTGGATCCCTTGAGTGTGAAATTCACAATATTAGCACTTGATTATGAATTAATTCAAGTGCATGGGTGAATGTGGTTATTAAAGTCAGGGTAGTTATCTAGTAGGCAAGGAAAATGGTAGGTGGATGTTTTGAAAGTCTGACTGAGTTGAAGCTGTAAAATGTGAGCATACTTTCTCTTTTTCTTCAATCCTCTCAGGCTATTTCCAAAATATCCTCTGATGAGCAGAGAGGTTAGTAAGAAGAAATACTTTTCACTGGGAATCTCTTATCAGCTACAGTGTAGTTATAGGCACAGTCTTTTTCTGTTTTCATCTATAAATTGAAAGCAGATTATTTAAGCTGGTGACACTAAATATCCACAGATAATATATTTCTGAGCAGAAGGCTTACATCTTGTTTGGTTAAATTAATTGATAAATGGAAAGCTATTAGAGACATGTCCAGCACATAGTAATTGCTCAATAAAGGGTAGCAGTTATTACTCATCAGTGCCATACCTTCCTGTCTCTCAGAGGCCCTTCATCTTCAGAGTCTGGCTCAAGTTTCTTCTCAGGTGCTCTGAATACCCCACCCCAACCACACTATGGCATCTACTACCCATCACATCATTTATTTGTTTTCTAGTACTTGACTGTTGTTTGTGTTCCTCCTTGTGCTATGGTGCAAGTGCCAGAGAGTACAAAGCTGTGTTAAGTAATGCAGCTTTGTGGTTCAATGCAAGGTCCTGGTGGAGACTGCTTAGGTTCAAAATCCTGTTCTTCTGCTAACTAGTCTTATGATCTGGTGCAAGTTATTTAATATCTGAAAGCCATTAATACCTTTGTATACAGAGATTTTTCTTCTGGGTTAGTTTCTTCCCAGCAATGGGATAGTTGGGTGAGAAGATATTGGTTATGCTGTGTAACTTAGCAAATTACTTGCCTCTTCTGCCTCAGTTTCCTCTTATGTAAAATGGGGATTTTAGACTCCCTCATAGTATGACTCTCATGACTGAAAACATAGTTTTTGGTAAGTAACAAACAATAAATGTTGATGCAAACTATTGTTATTTTTGGGGGTTGAAAAATTTATGCTAGCAATTCCTTCTGCTTAGATGCTCTGTTGGTTAAACTTTGGAAGAATATTTGACAACGAAAGCTGATAAAATTATTGTTAGCTGAGTGAGACTTTTGTATTATCTGAAGTTTGCAATGTTGTCTGTCTTCCTAACTGTCCATATTATGGTGAATTAAAAGATTGCTGAATTTCATATGGTGGCAGCTTTTTACAAGATCTACTTAAAACATGAACTATAAAAATAGTTTTTGGTAATCTGGAGGGGCAAAAGGAAAAGAGTGCCAAGCTTTTAGAATAAAATCCTAAATCTTTCTCTGCTGTCTAAGAAGACCGAATTTCTTCTGGCCTGTATAAACAATTTACTTTAGAACAGAACTTACGGAATGTAGATCTGGGATGGGAAGGCAAGATTCAATTTGTGGGGTCATACTTGGTGAGAAAAGTGTTCCCAGGAATAATATTTGAAGAAGGATTACATTCTGAACCCTGGTCAATTTCTTACCTCCTGGCAAAATAAATGATGGCGCCGAGCAGGTTTCAAGCCCCTCAAATGCCAGAGTTGATATCCGATGAGGTTCTATTTGGGGCTTTTTTGCACACATTTTAAATAGCTGCCAAGATATTTGCCTTCTTGCTACATCTCTGTTAAGCACGAAAGCCTGTGGCTTGATGTGCTGGATAAGCTGCAGAAGTGGGTGGGTTTTGACAGCTTGGTGGGTCCATAGACTCAACAAAGACAGAGATCAGCTGGCAAGGGGAGAGAAGCAGTCCTTGGGTGAAGCACTTAGAAATGACTTTGATTTCCCTTATGGGGATAAGAAAACACTCTGTCCCTGCTCTTGAGAGAGTAAAGGAATATGGTCCAGCAGTTTTGACTAAGGATTTGGAATAAACTTTTATGTGTGTGTATTTTGAAGTAAAATATAATATGTAATTATATTCCAAATTAAATATAATTAAATATAATATGTAATTAATTATAATTAATTAAATATAATATGTAATTATATTTTACTTTAAAATACACACACATAAAAGTTTATTCCAAATCCTTAGTCAAAACTTCTGGACCATATTCCTTTATGTAATATGGTATAATATTATACCATAATACATGTTAATCTAGTATAGTTATATGATTGTGTGTAATACACACTGTGTATATTATATAAACTGTGTGTGTGTATATGTATGTGTATGTATATATATATACATATATATATATGTATATATATATATATATATATATATATATATTCTTTGACTATACCCATCTATATACCCACAAACTTTTACACAAACTCACTCACCTGTTTTAGGCCACTTTAAAGAAGAAAAAAAAAAAAGACCAAGTTTATACCAAAAAACAGTTGGTAGCATTTATTGCCAAATACTGAACTCTTGAATCTGCAGCTACCAAAGATTACAACCCTGATTTGTGCACATCATTAATCGAACCCTCTGACAGTCCTGAATGTGGAATATCCGTTGTGTGATAAACACATACCCTGTTGTTAACATTCCTTATACAAAGATTAATTGAAGTCAATGAAGTTGTGTCAGGATGGAAAGACTAGATTACACTGGAAAACAAAGCATGTGTAATTGAAATCATTAGAGGACTAGGAAATAGTTAATCAAATAGATAAGAGAAAGAAATGCTTCCAGCATACCCAATGACAACCAGAATGATACGGCTTCACTTGCTGCTGGATTTGGTCTGAGTGGGGAAATCACCAGAATGATACGGCTTCACTTGCTGCTGGATTTGGTCTGAGTGGGGAAAGCAGATTTATGGTTGGTAATTTGTGTCCTTCAGAATTTAGAGGCAGGAGGTAGATGAAAATATAGTGCACTCAGCAAAACCTCTCTACAGCTGACTGTTGGACAGAAACCCAGGTTTCCTGAAAACTCATGGAAAATCCATTCAGAGACCTAACTCCTGGACCCTTATTATGATTGTGGAGAAAATAACTTTTAAAACCTGATACATTCACTTATGCACAAAGGTATATTTTTACAGTATTGTGAAACAGGTAAATTAGGAATATTCTTATGTTCCAAATAACCTGGCATTATTTTATTTTGTCATAAATTGCACATATCACAATGTGATTGAAACCCTACCAGGGTTTGAAGTTATAACCACAGCTAATGTGTTTGAAAAAAGAAAAAGCTTTTTGTCAGTATGGTTTCTGCTTCAAACTGTGTAAGACACACTTATTCTCCAAGATAGAGGACTTTTTTTTTTTTTTTTTTTTTTTAAAGAAAAACCTTGAAAGGCTAAGCAGGAAATAACACATACTCATGGAGACATTTTAGCCAAAAAGGAATAATTGAATACAAGTGAGAAAGGGTATATATTTTAAATTAAAGAATTTTGACAGGCCAGCTAAAGAACAAAGGGCTGTGTGCTATATTACCTATTTTCCCAGGAGTTCAAGACTCTCATAGATTTCGATGGGAGGGCCACTCACAGGAGGGAGGCCTGGAGCTGAGGAAATGTGGATCAAAGCAATCAGCTTAACATTTCTTAGTCTGCCTTCATAGGCCAGCTGTTCAAAAAGTTCTAGGGCCTACCATGGTCAGATCTATCCTTTCTGAAATGGCAGCTTCAAGACAGTTAAAACCCCTGTCTGAATTATTGGGTTTGGTTTAAAATACATTTTTGGGTTTTTTGTATATTTATATCAGAGTTTGATGAGGGTCGATTGGGTTGAGTAGTGACTGGATTTTTGGCGGATGGACAAAATGGAGTCAAGATGCGAATGGTTATTTCTTGGCTGAATAGAATGAAGAAGTCACTTCTTACTTAGAATGAGGACTGGCCTTGGCCACTGTGCTCACAGTGTGACCTGCAGAGTGGGGTATCCTGAAAGGTAAAAGTAAGATTTCAGCAGTTCTGGGTTCAAATCCAGGCTCACCAGTGTGCTACAAGGTGGTCTTAGAGAAGCCTCCTATTCTCTTTGGGTTTTGATTCCTTCACATAAAATGGGGCTAAAAATACCTACCTCAGGAAGTTTGGGTACAGATTACGTGATAGAAATCACATATGTCTGGTCCTTACTGGTCATTCCGTTAAACACAAATCAGTTGTTTAGTTTTGAAGGCTTTGGAACTAGGTTCATCTTGCTTCACTTAGCTGTACGACACAGGCAAGGCCCTTTAATCTTTCTGAACCTGATTTGTCTCATCAGTAAAATGCTAAAAGGTCCTACCTCAAAGGTTTGCTGAAAACAGCTAACTTAATACAAAAGGAAAAACTCCACATTTAATACAGAGGCTGTGTGTGATAATCTCTCATTAAAAAATGTTCTCTCATATTATTGTGCCTGAGTTCTCAGTTTGCGTGGCTGTTTTTCTCAACCCAGTCCCTATAGAAACCAGAGTCTTCTTTCTTTTCTAAGAGAGGCTTCCTCCTGGGATATCACTGTAGTGCAGACCCTTGGTCTATCTTCAGTGTTTGCAAACAACATAAGACTCTATTGTGAAATTGGTTGCAACCTCACAGTGCCCCTCACCCCTATGCCCCAACCCCTTCCCTTGGCATTCTGATTTCATTTCCCAATGGGACAATAGAAGCAGCAATTTTGACATTAAGTTGACTGGATAACATTTTCTGATTCTGATATGCTCATATTGGAAAACTGTATACAGATCGTTAAGTTCTTTTTCAGAATGAGCATGTATCACTACTCATAATGAACATTAAAAAACAATTAAAATAATTTCATATAATTATATATAAATAATTTAATTTTACAGACTTTCCCTTATTTTTCATTTTCTATTAACCAGACACCTCAAAATTAATACATTATACCAAATGAAGAACTTGTGTAAGATGCATTTAAAACAAATAAACACAGGTCCTCCTCATAGAAGGAAGATCTTTTGCATAGAATGAGGGCCAGCATTTAGACGGCAGTATGGGAAGCAACCCTCTCCCCGATGTCTGGCTAAGCTTCCCTCAGGAATTGATGGGGTGGTTAGATTTTCCTAAGGAGGTAGTGATGACAAAATGCCTTGGGGAAATTTTTCATTGTTGAGTTTCTCCTGGTATCTCTAAGCCCTGAAGTTGTTTTTTGACAGTGGTTTGGGACAAGGCGGAATAAGCAAATTGTTTATGTCTCCAATGTGGTATTGTGGAATTTATACTGGCCTTGTTGGAAGATAAATTGAAATTCAAGGAATTTTCATAGTCATTTAATTATGAAAATTATAACGTAAATTAGGTGTAATAATGCCTGTCTCTCCCAAACACAGTGATTGTAAGATTCACATAAGAAAAACATTGGAGAACCATACTACATGATGTCAAGGCACGATTAGATCAAATGTGTGGAATGTTTATTCTGTGCCTATGCCTGTTTATCATAATTATGTGAGCATCATTCATAGATAACCCTTATATTTATAAAGCATATGATAATGAGTCAATGACTTGCAATTCTTAGATATACCTGTATAGACTTTTATGCCCTGTTTGGGATCTAGCAGAATTAAATGGTCTACATAAATGAAAGTTATCTTATTTTTATCACTGGGAAAGTTTCCAGGACATTATCAACACGTGCTAAAATTTCCTATGTGGAATGTAATGCTGAAACCTCTGCTACCTTACGCTCGGGCTCACAGCTTCCATATGACATGCCTCTCATTTATGAAAAAAAGCCACAGAACTTGTCAGCCAAATTCCAAAGTGACACACCACAGTGGATATTTGGATTCAGTTTTGGTTTTGCTTTCAGACTCTCTCTCTCTCTCTCTCTCTCTCTCTCTCACACACACACACACACAAAACGTACAAAAAAGTTGGGTTTATATATGACCTCCCCCACTCTCCTCACTTTTCTTTCTTTCTTTCTCTAGAGCTCAACTGACATGTTAGTTTCAAAACCACTAATACACACGTTCACATACACACCTTCAGCAGGATTCTTAAGATATTGCTTCCCATATGTACCTCATAGATCAATTTAACTATACAGCACTATTCTTGGTTATCATCTCTCCTGAAACCATGTGGAATACTCATCTGCTCTAATCCTGGTCTATAGTATTTCCAAAGTACTTTACAAGCCCAGAGTAGCTGCCTCTAATGCCTCCCAGCAGTGGAGCTGGTAGCACACATGATATCTTAAATGTAACAATCAAAGGAGCATGCTGGATCTTGGTATTTCCGCTGGCTTGCAGATGTGCCGTGTCCAGATCCAAAAAGTAATGTCAATTTTAGACAAAAGAAGCTTAAAACAGTCTCCCTGCCTTGTGTCAACAACAAGGCTAGAGCAAGAGAATGCTCCCTGATAGGGAGACTGTGTGTATTGTATATCAGTTATCTGACCCCTACAATAATTTTTGGGGGTGTGTGTGTCTGTGAGCAACCTTGCTCAAGATTTATGTAATGGAGGGCATTGTTTTATTAATCTTCGCCATGTGGAACTCTCCAGGTGCTAAGCTTTGATCTTCCTGCCCTCTGGTGCATTAAGTTTTCTAGTACTCATTGACAATGATGTTTGTGATTTAAAGCACTCTTTTTTCTTATTGCAGAGGGGGAAACAAAAAGGGTCCAGATAACTCCTTGAACCAGAGACCTTCGATTCCTTCCCTTGTTTGGTCTCCATTTGGTATAAAATTCGCTCTGATTCTGTTTAGGAGAATTTGATCAGCACTCCAAGAAGTAAAAGAATATCTTTCTGAAACATTTTATGGCACATTAGATTACTGCTCGAAATGCCAGACTTGGCTGGCTGGGGAGGCTTGGCCTTCATCAAAGCAGTGTGTGAAGATGGAAAGTAAAAGGCAATTTTCCATTTCTGTCCTTTCAGAGAAGGAAAAGGGGTAAAAAAGGACAGAAGTACAAATGCTCAGAAATCTAGGTCTATCATGAACCTAATAGCACAAAGAACAAAATGATATCATTTTTCTAATAAAAAAATTCAAGCAACCTGATTATTGTATGTCAGTAAATGCAGCATTATGTTGGAGGAAAATATTAAGAAACATAAGCAGGTTAAAGACAATCGTATATATACTAGTTGAGGACACAGACTCTGGTATGAGGACGTCTGGTCCAAATTCCATTTCTCTACTTATTAGTGTCAGGTTCCCCATCTGTAAAATGGAGATAATGATAGTGTCTACTTCCCAGGTTATGGGGAAGACGGAATGAATACTTACACAGGGACCATATATCCAAGTGCTTAGTGAACATGTTTTAATATTTTACCCAAATCCTTTGGCTAAAATACCTGCAATTTTCAACATGAATAACTTTTACTTCTTATTCTCACTTCTATTTTTAACTAGTGATGACATCTTTGAACTTGCTGGGCTGGCAGAGATTAAGACAGGGTTCCTGTGAGGTATGTAAACAGAAACCCTTTTTATTGGGTTAGAGAATATCTTCCAACTACATAGATTTGTTTAAGAACACTGTTACCAGAGGAAGAAATTAATGACGAGGCACAGTGATATTTTGGGATCACAGAAACCCTGTGGATTTGCAAGTCCATCCTTGTTTTCTCCCTTGCAGGTAAGGATTCTGTTTCTCAACCCTCTCCATCCATAGACTACAAAAGGTTGCTCTTACCTCTACTGCCACAGATTGGCTTTGCCTCATCTTAAAATTCATATACATGGGACTGTATGTTAGAAAATCTCTGTTTGGCTTTTTCACTCAATATCAAATCTAAGATTTATAATGCATCTGCTAAATTAGTAGTTCTTTCTTTCTTATTGCTGTATAAAATTTTATTGAATGAATGTCACAATTTACTCATTCTGTTGTTTTCAGTTTTAGATGTTATAAATAAAACTTGAATACTAATTTGAAAGGCATTTATAGTATACTCTACCAACAGTTTTCTAGAGATACACAGACTATTTTTCTTATTCACCCTGAAAGCTGAATTGAATTCAGGAAGTTTTTATGTTTTTTTCTTTTGGTATTGACTTTATAAGTCATAATGTCTTTTAAAGAAGGGTTTAATTTTTGTGACTTGGATCAGTGCCAACCACTTTTATTAATCATACTGGTTAGCTGAATAGTAACTAATACAATCAGGAGACATATCATGTTATTTTGTAAAAACACCAAGTGATTCTATGACTCATTTAGTCTAGTTCTAAAGAAAGCTAGAGAAATGCCAGGATAGTAAGATTCACATTTCTAAACTAGTGTATGAAAGACAAAAGAGATTTTTCTAGGGAAGGTTTCTATATCCACATTCATTTTGAGGAGATGAGTATGCGATGCTTTGAAGCCAGCTCCATTGCTACAGGTGTCTCAGGATTCCATTGCTTGCTCGTGTAATAGGAGGCAGAAGTATAAGTAAGAGGGCATGTCTCTCTCTGTGACAGCTTTAGCCTGTCCTGCATTCCTCATCAAAAGCGAGTGCTAAAGGCTCAGGGGCAATACAGTTGGAAATAAATGAAATAGTTTGGGACTAATGGTCAGGGCCTAGCAGCCCTGTTTTCCTCTTTAGATGCACAGATATGGAGAAGCAGCCTTACAAGACTTTGCAGTGCTTGGATATAGGCCAAAGAGAGGAAAGGAAGGCAATGAAGAATTCCAGAAAGCCCCATTTTTTTTTTCCTTCAGAAAAACTTACCTGCTGGGAATGCATTAGATTCAGGTGACCAACAGTCTTGAGGGTTTTCCATGGGTACAGGACTGTCACTGCTCACACTGGGAAAGTCTTGGGAAAACTGGGCTCTTGAGATGACAAAATGGATTTAGCAGATTACTCAGAGTTCTAGATTGTGCTGTAAGGGTTCATTTAATCAAGGAGTTTTAAACTTTCTTAGCAAAAGAGCCTTCCTTCATTTGAATGTAGAACTTAGGCATTCCTTTAGAATCTGAGCCTGGTGAAGTGCTCCTGCCCTGTTCAAAGTAGGGTGGCTGTGGGGATGTTCAGGGAAATCTCCCTCTAGACTAACCACTCTCACTTTATAAAGAGAGAAACAGAGACTGGGAAAATTCTGGGTGCTTGAGGCATTATATCTAGTTTATGATGGGATTAAATATCTAGTACTGTTTTTCTTTTGTTTTTAACCCATTGTCCCTTAAAGGGTGGGCAGGGAACCCTTCATTCAGATCATTCTGGTGTTTGTTAAAAATACCAGGAGATCCTTCCTTAGCCAGTACACTGTGTATTGGAGAGAGCCTAGAAATGTGCATAATAAGTTCCTAGATGATTCTTATGAACATATGGTCACTTAAGTCTTACCACCCAGCTATAGTTTGGATGTTAAATGTTACCCAAAGACTTGGTCCCTGGGATGGTGCTGTTGGGAGGTGATGGGACTTTTAAGAGGTGGGGCCTAGTGGGAGATCTTTAGGTCCTTGGATGTGCATACCACAGCCCCCTCCTCCCTCTCTTGTTTCCTGGCCACACAGTGAGAAGTTTTGCTCTACCAAGTGCTCCAGGCCATTTTACCTAGCACCCTTACCAGAGGCCTAAAAGCAATAAGCCTGCCTAATTATGGACTAGAACTTCTAAAACCATAAAACAGAATAAACCTTTTCTCTTTGTAAGTTGATTATCTCAGGTATTTGTTGTAGTGGTGGAAAGCCGACTGACACTGTTGCAGTTTTTCACCTGAGTGGATGCTGAAGAGCATTTGTCCCTGTACTTGTTCAATCGTATTATCTGTAATTTGGGCATTAGAGATTACTGCAGGATAAAAAACAGGATAATACAAAAGGCCCCAAATTTGGGGGAGTAGGCAGACTATCTAAACCAGTTCCTTCTGCTCACATGGTGCCCATCACAGCCTGGCTGGAGCTGGGTTCTCATCTAGCAGCTGAGAGGAGTGTCTCACCCATGCTGCCCGGGCTCAGCTGCAGGACTCACTCTCTTGGATCATAAGGAGTGTCTTCTGTCACTGCAGTAGCAGTTTTATCCTCCCTGGACAGAAACAGATGAATCTTCCTGAGATCCTATTGAAAAGCTCTGCTCTATTGTCCAGGGTCTTTAATTAATCTCCTGTTGACCCCAGTGGGCCCTGTGATGAGGCCAAGGGCATATATCACTTACATGACTTTCCTAAGTTTTCCCTTTCTCTCTTTCCTTTTCCTTTTGTATCATACAATTGGCTTTGAGACAGTTGAGGGGGACAGAACATCTAAATGAAGATGTCTTACCTTGTAACATCATCTCATCACATTTTTCTGTGATAATATTATGATTCTGTGTTTGTTAATTCAAGTATTAATAAGTAGTAACCATTGTGCTGAATTCTTCCATGTTATCTTCTTTTAAATATAAAATTCTTAAAGTAATTAAACTTGTTACAGCTTTATGCTATATATTGAGTGTGCTTCAGTTTCTTTACGGCTGAGCTGATTAATACTTTTTCTACACCCATTCACAAACCTTTCCTCACGCCCCACCCTTGGCCTAGGCAAGTAAACAGACTGAACAGGCTTTGGACTTCCAGAGCATCAGAAATTGGCTGAGAATCATGTGTCTTCAGAGGAGTAATGTCCACCTTCACTGAGGTTAGTGGGTCTCCATGCTGTTTTATAAGCTAAGGAGAGCCCCACTTGGTCTTCTCCACCATGCTTTACCTCAGCATTAGCCCAGCCTACTGCTTAGACTGAGCCTAAAGCATGCAGTTGGATCTGACATGGTTCAGGTGGTCCACCAAAGGTGTGGTTGGCCCTTCACTGAGGTTATTGAAGTCATTCGAGATTGGTGATGGCAAGCTAGGATTGAGCCTCCCTGCTTAGCCACATTCTGTTCTACTGAATATGTCTACATACAGACTTCTGAAATCCCATGTTTCTTGATTAGTTAGATTTTTCAGTAGAAGGTAGAAAAACTTTTTGTGTCCCTTCTTTAGTTGGGAATGTGGCACAGTTCAGAGGTCCATGTGGCATAGCTGCTAGTTCTTGTTGCTGTAGCAGGTATGATGTTCCTCTAGGTTCTGGGGAAAGAAGAAAATGGAAAGGAGAGGATAAGTTTCAGGCTAATGAGGACTTAGAGGTTTTTAGCCAGAATACTGGCCATACAATGACTTTGGCCAGAATCATGTCAAGAGCAGAGATTCCTCTCCCCTAAAAAAAAAAAAAAGGGGAGTGGGGGAAGGGAATAGCATGCCTGCTGCTATAGCCAAGTAAGTATGGACCAGGAAGACACTCTTCCCTTTCCTGATAGGATCCTGCCCAGCTGCTGAGTGAGTCAGCTCTATCTTACTATTCAAATCTCCAGATAAACTCATCCTCTGGGAACCTCCTCCCCTAGCTGCACCTGCCTTTACCTAGTGACCTGATAAATCAGTCAGCTCTTGCTATCATTGAACAAACCACCCCAGATATGGTGGCACGAGTGATAAATATTTGTTCTCAGGTTTACATGTCTGTGGAGTGACTAGGGTGGCTCTTCTCCATGGGTTTCTTCTGGGCTCTGGCAGACTGGGCAGTAACCGATAGGAGTTAAGGAAACACATCATGGCTCTTGGGAGCCAAGGCTCAGAACCAGCACACCATCACTTCTACCCACATTCTTTCGGTTAAAAGAAGTCACAGACAAAGCCTGACATCAGTGGAACTAGGAAATGTCTGCCCATGCAGGTGGGAGATGGAGTTATTATTTTGGGGATGGTACTCTCATCTACCATAGTTGGTTTGTCGGTGCTTTCCTTTTGTTCTCTCCATTGATAGGGCACAGATCTGGCACTAACCCTTCTGGAGATTCCAAATATATCAGTTGGGTATTTCTAGCAGGAGAATTCACTCATGGGATTTATTTATTTTTTCCATATTCTTTTTTAAATTTTTTTTTGTAGTTGTAGATGGACAGAATGACTTTATTTTATTTGTTTATTTGTATGTGGTGCTAAGGATCGAACCTAGTGCCTCACACATGCTAGGCAAGCGCTCTGCCACTGAGCTACAGCTCCATCCCCTTTTTTCATGTTCTTATTGGTACATTATAATTATACATAGTAGTGGGATTTGTTGTTACATATTCATACATGTACACAATGTAACAATGTAATTTGGTCAATATCCTTCCCCAAAATTTCTCCTTTCCCTCCCATCCTCCCTCCCCCAGCCCATCTCCTCCACTCTACTGATGTCTCTTAGATTTATACAAGATCAACCCCAACTTTTCCCTCCCTTTTTCCTCTTGCTTCCACATATGTCAGAAAATAGACAGCCCTTGATTGTCTGAGTTTAGTTTATTTTTTTAAACATAATTCTCTCAATTTTCATTCATTTTTCTGCAAATGACAATTTAATTCTTCTTTATGGCTGAATAAATCTCCATTGTGTATATATGGTACATTTTCTTTATTCATTCATCAATTTGTGGGTATCTAGGCTGGTTACATAATTTGGCTATTATGAATTGTACTGCTATAAAACCCAGTAAGTTTGTGGTGCTATATAGTATGCTGACTTCAATTCTTTAGGATAAATATTGGGGAGTGGTATACCTGGGTCATATGGCACCTCCTTTCCTAGTTCTTTAAGGAAACTCCATACTGATTTCCATAGTGGTTGTGCTAATTTACAGTCTCAACAAAAGTGTATAAGTGTTCCTTTTCCTTTACATTCTCTCCAGCACTTATTATTGTTTATGTTCTTAAAATCTAGAATATAGATGTGCACCACAATATCTGGTTCTTTGTATTCCTCATGTCTGCCATTCTAACTGCAGTGAAATGAATTCTCAGTGTAAGTTTGATTTGCATTTCCCTAGTTGTTAAAGATGTTGAACATTGTCTTTTTCATATATTTGTTGGCCAGTTGTATTTGTTCTTTTGAGAAGTGTATGGTAGTTCATTTGTCCATTTATTGATTAGGTGTTTTCTATTTGGTGGTAAGTTTTTTGAGTTTTGCATATTCTAGATATTAATCATCTGTCAGAAGAGTAGCTAACAAAGATTTTCTCCCATTATGTAAGCTCTCTTTCTAAATTCTTAATTGTTTGCTGTGCTGTGCTGTGCTTTTTAATTTGATACCATCCCACTTATTCTTGTTATTATTTCCTGAGCTTTAGGAAATCTATTTAGAAAGTCATTGCATGTGCCTATATGTTGGAGTGTTGACTTTGTTTTCTTGTAGGAATTGCATTTTGTGTTCTCATTCCTAGTTCTTTTATCTATTTTGAGTTAAGTTTTGTGCAGGATGAGAGATAGGGGTTGGGTCTTATTCTACATATGGACATCAAGTTTTCCCAGCATCATTGATTAAAAAGGCTGTCTTTTCTCCAATATATGTTTTTTGGCACTTTTGTCAAGGATCAGATGATTATAGATGTGTGGGTTTGTCTCTGTGTCTTCTGTTCCATTGGCCTAAGTGCCTGTTCTTTTGCCAACGCCATGCAGTTTTTGTTACTATAGCTCTGTAGTATAATTTGAAGTCAAGTACTGTGATGCCTTCAGCATTGCTTTTTTTTTCTTCTTCTTCTTCGAATTGATTTGTTATTCTGGGTATTTTATTCTTCCAAATGAATTTTAGGACTTCTTTTGCTAGTTCTGTGAAGAATGTCATTGTGTTTTGATGGGGATTGCCTTGAATCTGTATATGACTTTTGATAATAAGGCCATTTTAACATTATTCTGCCTATTCATGAACATTACTCTATAATTTTTATTATAGAGGTCTTTCACCTCCTTGGTTAGATTTATTCTTAGAATTTATTTTTGAGATTAATGTGAATGGGATTGATTTCCTGATTTCTTTTTCAGTGAATTCATTATTAGTGTATAGGAAAGCCATTGATTTTAGGACGTTGACTTTTTATATTGCACTCATAGGATTTAGATGGCCTCCATATCCCTGGTAGATTATGGAGTGGGCTTGCCAGAAATATGTGAGTAATAAATATCACATGAGAGACTTGAATATACTCTGAATTTTTATTTTTAATGAAATTTAAGAAACCTGTATGTCTGAAAGAAATAGCAACTAAAGCTCTAAGACCTATATTTGAATTTGATGAGGAGATGGCCCAACACTGGAATGACCAATATGAATTCCATAGCAGACATAGCTAGTTGACTTTAGCTTTTTCCTCTGCTGAAAGAGAATGTGGTTTTAGATAAAATTTCAAAGTAGTTCAAAGCACCACTGCTAATACTCTGAATGGTAAGATGTTCATGATGCCATTCCTGATTCAGGAACTTGAACATATGTAAGTGGAACTGAAAGTGTGACAGTGTGACATGTCCATGGAATTACAATTCTGGGAATGGTGTTAGGTAGAACCAAACTCAGGGCGGGGCACAGGTTCTAGGTCCATACAGTTCTTCCATTAATGCTCCTGGTACAAAGAAGACGGATAGGCAAGCAGCTGTGTTTGTCAGTGAAGATACTTTCTGGTGCTGAGGAAACCAAGTTTACAGTGAGCCAGATTGAGAAGGTGACATAAAGTTGTACCAGAAAATGGAGTTAGAGATCTGTCTCTTGAAAGCATTGTCCAGGCAATGACTTGCTAACTGTAAATCCAGGGGACAATTTAAAAGGAATACCAGTCTAGGGCAAAGCTCTGAGCTCCTGGAAATCAGAAGTTGTTTTGTTTCAGTTTTATTGAAGATGGTCACTTTTTGGTGGATCAGAAAGAGATGTCACCTCTAGTGACTCAGAAGCTAGACTATGTTTTGGAAAGTTTAGGAGATGCTTTTGAATATTTTCCTGGTACTAGGGATTGAACTCAGGGGTACTCGACCACTGAGCCACATCCCTGGCCCTATTTTGTGTTTTATGTAGAGACAAGGTCTCACTGAGTTGCTTAGGGCCTCGCCATTGCTGAGGCTGGCTTTGAACTCGTGATTCTTCTGTCTCAGCTTCCCAAAGTGCTGGGATTACAGGTGTGTGCCACCATGCCCAGCTGATGCTCTTGAATTAATAGGTTTGGGTAAAAAAAAAAATAATTGGAATGTGGAAGTACAGGAGAAGTAATAAAAATTCCATAGAAGCTATCAGCAAGTAGACCAGACAAGTACAGATATGAATGCCCTCTACAGCCAACTATAGAAGGTATTTGATAAAGAACTTTGCTTCTGTGGCTGTTATTTATATGACTGGAAGGCGCCTTCTGAAAATTGCAGGAAGATACTCTTTCTAGCCATTTGAGAGGTGGTAACCCAGGGGAGGAGTCCAATAGAACAAAGAGAATGGAGTTGAACTATTGAGAGAGGACTTGCCTTTCCAATTAGCCCAGGTGTAAAAATATTGTTGATTACAACCCCAGATCCTAGGCTAAAGAAAGTATAAAATCACCTTATCCACCATCTGGGGCCCCAACAGTCATAGCTCTAAGATCTAATCTGGGGGGTCAGGGACT